>JAEIIM010021811.1:0-11582 GCA_018874515.1 Drosophila greeni | reverse complement strand
GATTTAGTTAGTTTTGGATTTCGATTTTAGATGAGTCGAGTTTTGAGGAAAGGAATAGATTATAGGTGTGGATTACAGTTGTACAGATTTAGAAACGATTTTTCAATGTCCAAATACTTGGGAGGGAGAAAATATATGTTTGTACATCGATCCTGCTTTAATTTTGATACAATATTCAAGAACTGGATACTGAAAAATCGCTGCTTAGTTGCTTAGAAGTTATTTATATCAGAGTTATATATATATATATGTTCTTAAAGATTAAAGAGCGAAGCATGCACTGAAAGAGCGTTTTTGTAATGAATTTGGATTGCCATTTGCTGCCCTGATCAATAACTGAGTGAAATCGAATTAAACGATAAGGATATAGTGAAAGTTCAAAACTTGGCTTTAAAGCAGCAAAGCTAAACGCGATTGGTGAGTATAAGTCTCCGAATAAATGTCCTAACATATGAGAGTATGTATACATAATCGACTTGATCCCAAACATTGAGAATTGTTCAGCTTTACCAGTTCAGTGGTGCTCTGCGGGCGTTTCGGAAGTGTTTTATTGCCGTCGGGCGCATGGATCTCCAAATCGCTGCGATATGTGGGCAAGGTATGACTGCCATTCTCGTTTTGGGCTCCAATGCTAAGAAAAAAACTTCATTATATACGAGGTGGGGGGATAATCTTCCTGCACTTACCTCAAATCTGATGAGAAACGCTTCTTTCCAGACAGCACCACCGATCCACTGTTGGCACTATTTCGCTGCTTCATGGACCCGCGCTGCGACATCACATTTGATATGTCCTCTTCGGCGGAAAAGAACATCTCCGAGGGATTCTCCGATGTCAGCGATATAGTGCGCTGCACTTCTCTGGGAAGGTGATCACCCCCTAGGCCCTGCGCATGTAGGGCTATGTCAGCGATCTCGAACTCCAGGGGATGTGAATGGGGAGCCGAGTGCGACATCTCGTCGGGCATCTGCGCAGGAAATAAAGTAAATTATAATTCATGTTATTTATTTATATATTATTTATTTTTATACCTCATGTTCATCATCCAGAACGTCCCCGGTCAGTCTGGAGTCGGAAATGCTCGTCTTGGGCGGCGACACCCGCAGCCTGTTCGAGTCCGAGCCGCGTCGGTGCCCACTTCCAATGTCGCTGCTGCCTACACCAGGCCCTTCGTGTTGCAACTGAAGCTTCTTGGAGGGGCTGTCCAGTAGGCGGGCATACGGCACTTCCACGGATGTCTGTCGGGTGCAGGGATATCGCTTGTTCCTCCTTTCCAAAGTATTTGGCGATCCAATACTCTCTCGCGACTTGTTTCGGTTGCTTAGGTCCGGCTTCTCGACTCCAGTTGTTCCACTGGCCCCGATCTTGAACTTGGTCCCATCGGGTAAGGAACATAGATCTGATTTCTTCAGGCTTCCGTTGCGTAAATCTCCGGCTGGCCTGTACAGACGTCCCTTGCCGTTGAAATCGGCCGAATCGTAGAGCGAAACGCAGTGCAGACTGTAGGGAGGAGTGTGGAAGACTAGTTGACCCTGGTGAAGAATGCTCTCGCCGAAACCAAAGTCCTTGTTATTGTTGATGATGCTGTTTGGGAGTAAAATAAATATCTATTAAAATAAGGAAAACAAAACAAGGACCGCCCAAAAACACTACAAAACGGATTCGAAACCTTGTAAGAAAATACAGAAAAGAGATTCAATATTTTTGTAAGGAGCTTAGAGGGCTTATGATTTTAAAGTCCTTCAGATTTGAAACTGTTAGTGGAAATCACTCATCTAAAGACAAATATATAGAAATAGATATGGATTACTTTTTTAATGACGGGTGAGTTTCGTTGCTCTTGTTTCTTAGGCATTTTGGCATCTGTCTCTCTAAATCACGCACCTAAAACTAATCGAGATCATTTCCCTGACCCTGTTGCTTCCTCAGCACCATTGTGGCCATTGCCGGTGACGACTTCGCTGTGATTGCGGCGGATACCCTAATGAGCGGGAAGGACAAACTTTTGCAAATGTCACCGGTGGTGGTTATGTCCTGCATTGGTTACAGGTCAGACACCGATGCAGTTATCCGTTTGATGCGGACGGCTGTGACCGAATACGAGTTAACTAATCTACGCCCCATTGGCATCGATGTAATGTCCCAAATGCTCTCAAATGCCTTGTACGAGCGCCGACTCTTTCCCCACTCTGTGGCCACTATTCTGGCCGGGATTGACAAAGAGGGCAAGGGTGCTGTTTTTTCATTCGATTGCCTTGGTCACTGTGTGCGGATGAATTACCATGCTACCGGCACGGCCATCGCCATGGTGCTACCGCTGCTGGACAGTCATCTTGGGATCAAGAACCAGGGCCAGGAAGCCCCCACCAAGACGATCGAGTTGACTGAGGCGGTGTCCCTAGTCTCTAACTGCATGGTCGTAGCCGCCGAACTTGGTGGTGGCTCTGGGTTGATGAAGATTATTAAAAAAGATGGCATAGAGGTCCGAGAACTGCCGCTGCGCCACGAGTAAACTGGTGTCCAGACATTCTCAGTTAGTTTATGTTAAACGTTAATTCTTTAGAAAAATGAATAAATCGCACTAAACCCAGTACAAATACCTATCACTACAATATCTTGATAGGACTCCCCCAGCTTACCAAGCTGAACTTTTTCAGATACTTACAAGTAACGCGCAATGTTGTAGTTATCGTGGACATCCTGTGCCGTGGGCTTGAAGAACTTTTGACCATTTCGATTGCTGCCGAAGAAGACGCAGCCTCCAATGCATCCACATCGTGAAATTTCGGTTCCGGAGGACAGAGCGCTTCCATTATGTGACCAGAGGAACCAGAGGCGCTTGAACTTGGCATCATGTTCTCGCAGGAAACTGTAGTTAAAAACAAGAACTGTATGATAAAGAAACACACATTAATGGCTTTCGAGACTTACTTGTGCTGTACCAGATGCAGCTCGTGATCCGGTATCGGCAAGGCGGAGGCTCCCTCCAGTAGAATGGGACCCAGCGAAGTGCAACCCACCTCCACCCAATTCTCGCAGAGATCAGATGTTTCCGGTGTGCGCTTAGCATGCGGCTCCGAGAAGCTATCCCTCAGTTTTCGCGTGGCCTCATCCCGCGAATCGCGCCTTGAAAAGGAGTTGGAGCTGCGCTTTCCCGCCTTGCCGTGTGGAGCATAGTGCGATCCTCCGGCTGCATCCTGGGACTTTAAAGAGTCCTGATCTGCTCGCCTTAGCTTTCCGGAGCGATTGCTGCCCGTGGTGTTGGTGTTAAACGAGGAGTTGGTGGTGTGTAGCATGAACAGGCGTAGCAAAATAGAGGGCAGCAAGCCAGAGATCCCGGACTTCACCCGCTGGCCGTGAAGGTTACAATTCGCCAACCGGATGGGTGAGATCCATGCGTGCAGGGCAGTGCCGCTCTCGATAAGATAGACATCTACTGCATCCACCGACACTCGGGTCATTTTGTATTTGATGTCCTCGGAGGAAGGACACTTGTACTTCTTCTCCTCCTTGGTTTGCGGACACAAATTGCTGGGCACTCCATGGTGGCAGTTCCTTACCGTCTTCGGCGACTTCAAGCAGTTCTCTGGATCGATGGCTAGCAGGATGAGAGTCTCCAGACCCGTGACCACATTCACCAGCTGGGGCAGCGTAAGTTTTCCGGTGAGTTTACCCAACTGCACCTCCACGAGCCAGGAGTACTCTAGCGTATCCTCATCCAGCGCACATCCCTCATTGCTGAACATGGCGTGACCTCTCACCTGGACAGCCGACAGCATCAGGTGACCCTGGTTGATGTGCTGCTCCCGCTGCGAGCGCTGCAGGCAATCGGAGGCCAGCAGGTACGACGGACTAACCAGAACCTGGAGAGTGGTTTCGTGATACCGCTTATTCATCTCGAAGCCAAACCGCTCGATTAGCACCACTGGACACGGGGGATCGTCTGCATTGCAGTTCTTCATCACATGCGCTTGAATGTCGTGGACAATCACAGAAACCATCACCTCCAGTGGGCGATATAGGCGGGGATCAAAGGGCTTCCTTTTCTCCTCGGGCGCTTGAGTTTCCGAAATGGACTTGTTCGCCAATTCCTTTTCCTTGGCCAACAGTTGATCTTTGGGATTCAGCTGGGTGGCCCCCGGCTCCTTCATATTTACATTTGACTGCTCCATATCAGTAAAGTTTTGATCCTCCCCGAAAATATTCTCCTTTAGGCTTATAAAGTTGCGCAGCACATTTCCGTAGGCCATGAGAACAGAGCTGCCAATCTCCAGCTCAACAGTGACGTGATCCGCTGCCAATGTGCCGGGATCAAACTTACTAAACTGCTCGGGCGGCTGCTGCCAGCTGCTCACCGGGGACTTCCTGACCTTGGGTATTCGCATGGGACTCAGCAGGATCTCCTCCTTCTCCGGCGTGGTGATATCCGCCTGGGGATCGGGCCCCAAGGGCGGAACGGGGTGATAAACATACTGGATGGACAGAGCCAAAATCGGCACAGCCCAGCAGTCGATCCAACCGGCGGAGCGCTGGCAGATCTTGCGCCACTTCTTTGAGTATAACTCCGGGCGCCGGATGAGCTTGCCCTCCCTGGTCAGCAGTCTTGCGTTCTCGTCTATGGCTAAAACAATCGGGCGCACCGAGGATACCTCCGGCACGTACAGGCTCAGGTCCAGGCCCTCGCCGTGGATCCAGAACTTCAGCGTCACCGTCTTGGGCAGGAAGTCATCGAACGGCAGGGCGAAGCTCATCTCGAAGACGTCCCCGCAGAAGGCCAAGTGGTTATTCTCCTGATTGGCACTGCTGCAGTCAATCCAGTTGTACTCGTTGCACAGCATGAGGATCTCGAACTCGTGCAGCCGGATGCTGAAGTTGCAGGTGTAGGGAACGAAGCTGAGTATGTCCGGTCTGGCCTTGTTCGCCCAATCCTCGATCAGGTCCTGGAAGAAGCACTTGTGCTTGTACACAATGAAAGCACTCGTCTTGCAGCCGGACAACGAGATACTCCAGTCCTGCGGGGCATTCCACTTGGTCGGATAGTGGATCCGCACCTTGTACTCCAGGGACTCGAACTCGGCCAGACTGCGGTACTGCAGCGACGTGGTAGCCTCCACGTGAAAGAGCTGCCCCTGGATCTTGGAAGTGTAACCGTCTGGCTGGGTGACCCAGGGAATCGTAACCTCCACATATGAAGCAGGTCCCACTGTAATGTGCATCGCGTTCGTCTCCTTCTCCTTAGAGAAGAGTATATCGATGGTGGCCTCGTTCAGCACGCACAGTGTCACATCGAAGGACTGATAGCTGCGCAGCTCCCCAGGCTGAGGTGTCGGCGTGACCTCTGCCTCCTTCCAATCCGAGGGGTAGAAGTACTTGTACAGGTGATCCCTTTGACGATCGGCCCAGGGTCCGTAGCTGAAATCCGTTCCCTTGAGGCACCTCGCATTGATGCCCCAAACTGGGGGCGAAGGCTCCACCACATCTCCGTTGGGCAGGACAATCTGCACGGGCTGTTCCGGCACCACGCCAGGCTCGTCCATATAGAAGTACAAGTCCATTTGGTTGGACATCATCACCACGAAGCCCTCGCCCATATACCGAGGGGGCTCATCGATCAATCCCGTATATTTGGGACTCGGACAGAAGAGCACCTTGGCGTTCTCCACCTTGGCCTTCACAAAGTGCATAAAGTGATCCAATTGACACACGGCTGGTTTCGTACTGTAGGTGCAGTGGGCCTCCTCCACGGAAATCGAGAGAGTTGTCGGCGTCAGACGGTTCCCAAAGACGAAGCGACCGGAGCAGATGTCGATCTTGATCACTGGAATCAGATCCCTCCAAGTGGTCGCTTGCATGGCCTCCGAGTTCTTCACGTTCTGTATCCTCTGGCTTTGTCGCGCATTCTCGAGGTTCATGTGGTGCTCCTTTAGCTTGTTTCGTTCCTCGTTGCTCACCACATCCGTGGGTATGAGCAGCGATGGTTCCAGCCCGAAGGTCTTCTCCAGCTTGTCGTACAGATCGGATCTGTTGTATATGTGCAGCTCATACCCATTTAACTGGACCGAGAGACGGGTGTCCGAGTGGGAGAGATCCTCGGACACATCCTTGGGAACGTATGACCGCCACCAGCGAAAGATAAAGTATCCGTCCTGTGCCCGCACTGTGTAGTCGTAGGTGATGTACACAAAGTCCCGAAACATAATCTTTCCAGCCAGCGGGTTTAGTGCCACAGATCCGATCTTAAAATACGCTCCCTTGATAAACCACCGGTTGGCGATCTTTGTGATCAGCATTCCGATCACTCGGGAGTTGTAGAAGGTGATGTAAGTCACCCAGGTGATGGTGGTGAGTAGCGACGCAAGCAGCCATATCTGAAAGGGGTACAAAAATTAAAAGGATTAGCGATGTTTATTAAGAGGAAAGTGCGTTATAAATTTAATTATTCATTCGAAGTCATGGTCATAGCTTTTATATACATTTTTATTTAAAGAATAAGCAGTTTTTAAACCGTAAAGATACATTTAGTTAATCGCCTCTCAAGTGTTCTGGGAACTTTGGACTTAAATTCAAGGGGTTTAAGGTTTAAATGAATGAATATTAAACGGGGGCAAAATGCTGGAGCTGTTTAAAACATATGTATACATTTAGAATAATAAGGTGTACTAATATTTATTTTTATTCTAAGCGAGTGCCGACTTAATATGAAAACAATTGAGTACAGTTTCCAAATTTATTCCTTCAAAATAATAACATAGTATAAATCCTTAAATCCCGATTCTTCATTCTCTCTTCAATTGGGTCCAGAAACGTTCCCTTGATCGGTGGTATAGAAAGTTACATCTTATTATAATAATTTAATGCTCTCCAAACAATTATTGGACAGATTGAGGGCTCCGCCATAGATCGAAACTTTGCCTTGACTACGTAAAATTTGTTGATTTCCTTGGTATGTTTGTGAATTTGCTTTCTAGAATGAATTTCGTTGTGAACACAAGCAGTGAGATTGACATGAGCAGCTCGAGTGGTTCGTCCATGATTCCTTAAGAGAACCATGAATCCAGAACCTTGCAGGGCATGTCCGTAAAGATGCAGCCGGTGAACTGATCGCCCTTCGCCTTCTCGATGACGGTGCAACCATTGGAATTGGTCAGGGTCATGCCCTGGCACAAGAGCTGAGCATCCTGGCACTGCTTCCGTGTGGCTTGGGCGGGCCAGAAGTGGGCGCGGCCAGTCAATGGATTGATGAAGTCCGCCCAGTAGCCGTGGTGCATGATCTCCCATGCCTCGCGGCTTGCGATGAGGACGAAGGAGCGTAGGGCATTGTCGACGTCAGGCTCTTGGAACTTCATCCCGACCATACTGACGTTCATACAGCTGCGGAAGTGGGCATACGGGTGATGGAACATCCGGCGCATACTGGACATCATCAGCTTCGGGCACGGCACCACCCACAAATCGCTTGGCTTTGCAACAAGTGAATTATGATTGTCCTGCGATTCCGCAACTCCCGGACAGTAGGAGGTGGTGTACGGGAGATCCGCTGACGAGATAAGGCCCTGGTATTCCGGACCCACGCACTGTGCCATGTACAGGAAGTCGGTGTGACGGCTGCGCAGTATCGGAAATTGCGGCTCCAGTGTACCTTGGTCGTCCTCGGGCTCGATCTCCTCCTCTTCGTCGGCGATGGACAGCTCAGGGAAGCTATTGCTGGCCCTCCGTATGGAGAACTTGAACTGCGACAGTTGCCTCAGAAGGCTTATCATCTTGCGCATAGGCTGCATTGTGTTCGTCTTTAGTATTTCAGCCAGAATCGAAGACTCGTCTTTAATTGAAATGTTTTTGTAAAATCTAATTTTTTCTAAATTTTTCTACGACCCTAAAGCAGCCTTAAATCTTTATGAATTGTGAAAATTTTGACTATTTCTTTTACGACTCCACGTAGAAAACCCGGTAAAGACTGTGTGTGGCAAATTGTTTGCTCTAACTAATTGACAGCTTTCATCTATGCATGTGCGATCCTGGCGCCTTATGTGATTTGTGTTTGTAAATATTAACTCTACGATGTGAGTCTTAACCGACGAAAAGCGCGAACAATGCGGGTATATTAAAAGTTGGACATGTAACGCCTCAAGAAGTCCTATTCAAAAATAATAATAGTATTATTATGTGGAAGGAAAAGCTGAATGTAATGTTGAATTATAAAGCTCTGTTTACTGAATGTGTACATGAACTACAAAGGTTTGTAAACAAACAAAAAGTTTACTTGAAATAGTATTTGGATCATATTGTTTATCGATACAAAAAATACACATAAGGTAAAGGAAGTCATGCCTTTCTGAATAAACCTTGTAAAGTCAATGTTGTTATTAAGTAGGAAGCCTCGAGTACATGATCTTAAAGTTATCAAAAGACTGAGGAATTAAGAAAGCATTGTTACTAACAAAGACTATAAAACTATGAGATATATATAATAAAAACCACTATAATCCCATATTACATCTACAAATCCATCCTTAAATCGTAGCGCTAACTAATCAGGAATCAGAGCTATCAGTGTTGGCTGAGCGGAATGGGAGCATGCGGCGGAGGGCAGTGTGTGTCAATGACCAAATCCCCTGATTGATAAGCGTCCCGTAGCTCCCCATTCGTTGCCACCCTCCGACTGCCTCTCTCGCTGACTATTAAACTTGGAGATAAAGCCCGCTTGTCGGTTGATTCACTCGCTGGCACATACCAGAACATATTAATCAAATTATATGGCCCTATAATGCGACTCGGTGCGCGAGTGTTGGTTTGGGTTTGAATTGCGTATTCCGTTTACACGGTCTGTCTGTGTGCCCTGCCTGCTGCAGTCCTCTTACCATGCGCGCATCCAGATTCATGTCGTTGAAGGCGACATTGTGTGTGGTGTTCCAGGTGCCGACTTCTGGAAATCCCAGCGGAAAGCCCTCGTCGCTGGTCTCCTCCACCGCTGCCATATCCGCCAGGTCCGCCATCTCCCCGCGGCTATGCGTGTGTGTGTGTTGTGGCGAGGGGAAGTGGGCGGTTTAGGTGTGCCTGCCTGCCTGCCTGCTTTGTTGTTGCTGTAAGGTGCGCTCTTGCGATTATCGATTGCTCATCGCTGCACTCATTCTCATCGATCGGTCGCACACACACTATATGGATATTTACAATGGCATTACTTTTTCGGCTACTGGCTACTGGCAGCGATGCACATTAGACTTTTAATTAAATTTATTATTCTACACACACGGCTATACACGCAAACACACACACGCACACAGGTTCGATTTTTCCCACTTTGTATCGGAGGTCGCGGAGGTGTCTCAATTTTCGATTCGCTTTTTCACGCACTTTCATCCGGGCGGCGCGTTGGCCGCTATCACAGCGAGAGTTGCTAACTACTCGGTCGCGTTCTAAACTAAATTGGCTCTTTAACTGCTTGCTATTTAGCGCGAAAATAATAAAAATAATTTCGCCTCGAACGAAAACACTCCCATCGCGTGCTTCTTCTTCTCAACAGCTGATCGGCCAGGGATGCAAGAACGCTACGTAGTGTGCGATAGTTCGTCGAGTGCTAGAAATGTGTGCGTGAAAATGAAGAAAGAAAATACTAGAATTATTATTTCAACTACTTCTCATTAATTAATGTACTATTTTCCTAAAGAAGTAAAAATATTAATAAAAAAGCTTACTATTTGGCTACTTTAGACGGCTATCAATAATAAAAAAATATTAAATAAAAATAAAATTAATACTAAGTATGGGTAGGCATTTTAATGCAAGGTATATTTGTGGTATTTTTGTCCTAATTGAAATACGCACTTCGGAGAGCCGGAAAGGTATATTTCATCTGCAACGCCACGGTCACCTTGCGTGTGATTCACTGAACATTTAATAAAAAAAGCTGCAAGCTCTCCTAAAATTAGTTGATAACTTGCATTTAACAAACAAACAAATCTCGCTTATTACTGGTGATGTCACAGCTGCGCTCGAAAGTCATTAGCCTCTACAAGCACGTAAGTTTCCGGGTCGGTGGACCGCAGGAATTCCGGTTCCACGTGCGCCCCCGCCCCAAAAAAAAGCGACTGAGCCACCCCACCTGACATTGCGTAAACATTTTGCCTCCCAATTGCAGTTGCAGTATTTGGGCCGCGAATATCCCGGCCTGAACGGGCCGCAGAAGTTCCGCAAGCAGATTCATGATGCCTTCATGAACCACAAGGATGAGCAGGACCCCAAGAAGATCGTCGCCCTGCTCGCCCAAGGTCGTTACCTGGCCAAGGAGGTGGAGGCGCTGTATTCCCTAAAAAAGTACCGCACCGTTAAGCAGCGCTACAGCTACAATGACTAGATTGGCGGGCGCAGCGAGATGAAGTCATGGCAGCGATGCGGAAGGCTGAATTCAAGGACTGATGGATGGATGACGGAGGACGGTGACTGGGCTTACTGTGCGGAGAGAGGAATGTGAGAATATGATACGCGAATGCCTTGCTTGTCACATAAAAACAGCACACACACACACATACATATATGCATATTCTTTTGCCAAAGCTAACAGCGTCCCAAGCACACACATGCAAAAAATACATAATAATAATTTCGAATGTCTTGTCAATGTCTAACTTAAAGTTGTTATTGAGGCAAACAAACAAAAAAAAGCGAAAAACGGACGTAGCAAAATAAACGAAGCAGTCATTGAATAACCAAAAACAAGAAAAAAAGAAGTGAACATTAATTTAGTGCACTGGAAAAAAGATATTCTCTTTCTATGAAATATAACAAGTGAACTATGTATAAACAGTTCTAGTTCTAGGATATTAACACCTTTTCCTGTTTTATTTTAAGAAAGTTGCGATATTAGGGGCTTGATCGATCATTGCATTTTGTTTTTGCGTAGTGACCTTGAACCGAGTCCGCCGGAAGGAGGCCTGGCAGGGCAGGTTCAGGTTTATCTTTATGTGCTATCTGTTCGCTCGTTTATTTCGGATATGTCGCGGCGATAAAAGTATCTATCAGATATCTGCTACGTCTGCCAACATTCCCTCGAGTGCGTTCGGCGCCTTTCCGCCGTAGCCTATTGACAATACTGCGTATTTAAATTCATCTGACCGATGATCGTGGGTCTGCCCCTCATACATACAATATGCACATGCTGGCGATTATAATCGTCCGCGTCCATGTCTTGGTGATAAACAACAACCTCAGACGCCGTCGAGTTGATTGAGCTTTTATTTTCCCGCTGACGAAAAACATGAAAACTTATATGCAATTAAAGGGCGATCGGAAAAGAGTGAAATTCTGGCCGAACATCAACTATCAGAGGAGCTTTGGACTGATAAGAGAGTGCACTGATGTCAATGCGAAGAAGTGCAAGCTCATTGCGAGTAGTTTTCTGGAATTCTTGCCTGATAAGCCGATGGGTATTTTTAAATTGACGCTTAACCTACGTCACTACGCAAAGTATAGCTTACGCACTAGGGATTATCACTCTATTACTTCTCTAGAATATAAAAAATAAAGTAAGACTAAAATTTTGTGACTTTGTTAATTTTTACTCAGTAGTTCCTTTTTGTACATTTGTT
>JAEIIM010021729.1:0-11110 GCA_018874515.1 Drosophila greeni | reverse complement strand
TATTTTCATCACACTTTCATCATACTTTCATCATAAGTTCATCATACTTTCATGATACTTTCATCACACTTTCATCATACTTTCATCATACTTTCCTGTAAAAATATATACTATAAACCCAGTCCTAAGCTCTCTTTTTCTCTCAGTGCACTAACAGGGTCTCAAACTCAAGTCGATTGCCAGGGCCTTCGACGCCTCATCGCTTCAGATGAATGATGAATACCCGTTAATTGCCATTTGACCCACCCAAAATGCGATCGATCAAAGCGAAACCCAATCACTTGCCAAATCCCCGCAGCAATTGCGATGCGAATGAAAGCCCTTTCCCTTTGCCTTTGCTATATAACCTTTCCCTTTCGACGCCCGGCACGTGCTGCTCTGGATGGAATTGGACTCATCCCGCACCGCCAGCGATTACACATCAAGTGCAGAGGAGGCATTTAGCTGGCCCCAAAGCGGAGTGCAACAAGTGCAAGTGGTTGGCTCACTGCGACATAGCTGCCGACAGACAGACGGACAGACAGACCTCAACCAGTTTCAATTTCAATATAGCAGTTACAATTCGTAATCCGTTACAAGCAAAGCCGAGCGCGAATCAAGCTCCAATCGGTGTTGTTTTTGCTGTTGCCTCTGCTGCTGCTATTTCTGTTACTGCTGCTGCTGCCTTTAGCTGCTGCTGGTGCTGCTCTAGCTGCCTTAGCTGCTGCTGTTGTTATTTTCGGCGGCGCAACTCAACCTGGCCGCGGCGCATGCGTGGATGATTAGTGAAGTCCGAGACATCGCGCCAATCGGACGTGCAAAGAGATCCCGGGAACCCGATTCCGATTCCAAAACCGTTTCCAAAACCGTTTCCAAGTCCAAATCCGATCTTCTGGCATCATCATTAACCGAACTCCACATCCATAGCCTCCACATGACCCCCTCTTTGGCCCTGCTCAGCCTTGTGCTGCTGCTAAACGGCTCTCTGACCCTGGTCCTGGCCTGGAAACCCATTGCCGTCAGTTCCAGCAGCGGCGGCGGCAGCACAGCCGCCTACAGTCTCAAGCAATCCCATCCGGGTGAGGCCAGCAGCAGTCATGAGATCTCCAGCAGCTTCTCGCAGTTCGATGGCGGTGTAGACAAGGTGGCGGCGGCGGCGCCTTCCGGGGGAGACATCTCCGAGGATGAGCTCTTGCTGGCTCGTGCTGTGGACTCGGAAGACGGCGGCACAGCCTCGGCAGCACATCGCATCAGCTTTGGGGATCATGTAGACGATCAGTATGAATCTTATAGCCTGGAGGACATCGAGGCTAGCCCCAAGGAACCGCTGACCTACACACGAACGCCGCTTTACGGGTCGAATAGATGCAGCGTCAAGAAGTTTGCCTTCAATCAGGATGGGGAAGTGGAGTACGGGAGTCCGCTATTGCCGGAACTGGATCAGTTTACGCTGTGCTTCTGGATGCGTTTCACCAATCACAGCGGCGACCATGTCCTCCTGACCTACGAGGGTGAGTAGGGGTCGCACTTCATGGGTTGGGTTGGAGGTGAAGAGGTGTTGAAGGTGTTGAAGGTGTAGCTTGTTAAAGGTGTTGCTGTTGCTTGTTGCTCTTGCTTGTTGCCGCCTCTCACCGTAACTTGCTTTAGCGGCTTGACAATGGTCTCCACCAAGATGATGACCAGATGATGACTTACATTTGAAGGGGGGAAGAGCTTGAACTGGAGCTTAGACTGGAGCTTGGACTTGGCCTGAGACTATTGCATAATCGGGGTAGCGACGGGCCTCAATCTCTTTTGATGGGCCTCAACCCAAGCTCTGGCTTGGTGTTAAAAAAAGAGACCTTCGCTTGGCGGGCAATGAAATTTGTGGGCCACGCTCTGGCGCTCGCACCTGGCTGCTGACTGGGAAAGTGAAAGGAAGCCCCGCACTTCCTGATGCAGCACAGGTTGCTACCCAGTTTGATGGTCAACGATGAGGCCCAGGAAGGTGATGAATGAACTCCAACTTGAATCTAGAGTCTTAGAGAAGCATCTTCTCCTATCATCTTCTCCTAGCTGCTGCTTCTAGCTACTGCTTCTGTTGATGCTTTTGCTTTGTTTAGCTTCTTGTTTTCATTTTCTAAACAATTTTTGATCTGCCCCATGACGTGCCGCCGCCTCTGCCACTTGTTGGTTGTTGTTCCAAGTTGTTGTTGTCGCTGCGGTCGCATTACATAAGCGATAATTTACCTGTTTCCAGTTGGATGTCGTCGTTGCCGTCGCCGTTGTTGTCGGCATTGTTGCTAGAGTCTCGGTGTCGGTGTCGCTGAGCAGCTAAAGCGGGGAGCTGGGAGCTAAAGCTGGGAAGCTGGAGAGCTGGGGAGCTGAAGAGCTGGAAGCCAAGGCGGCGGCTTAAGCATTTGACATAATTCCAAAGACACAGACTCAGCCTCAGCTTCAGCCTCTCAGCCTCAATTCAAATAGCGGCAACGGCTGCTTCCGCCTGCCTAGGAAATGATTTTCAGCGCCAGGCCAAGCGCTGGTCAGTCAGGTGATTCATATTTAAATCGTATGCAGAGCTCTCCAAGCTGAACAGGATTTGGTGCAGAGAGCTGCAGAGTCTTGTATAACCGGGGCTTCCTGATTGTCGCCTTGAGTTGCTTGCCACAAGGGGGGAGAGGGTTTAGACTTAGGTTAGACTTGAGTTAGACTTAGGTTCTGTCGGTTTATGTCGTCACATGACTAACCATAATTGGCCTGAAAGCGAATCTGATCCAGTTTTTTGCATGGGCATCCATTCATCTAACCATCTATCTGTCCATTTATCCATCTATCCATGCATTTATCCATCTCTCCATCCATGTATCCATCAAGCTATCCGTTTTTTCATCCATCTATCTCTCTATCAATCCCTCCCTCCATCCACAGCTGGCAAGGAACCCCGCGAAATACAAATCTGGGTCGCGAATGCGCAGAATTCCAGTTTCCTTTCGATGGCCATAAAGGGGCAGCAAATGTTCAGGTGAGATTCATTGCTTCATGGTGACTATGTTGCAGAGTGTACTAATTAATGCCTCCTTTTCTGCTTCGCTCCGCTCTGGTGAAGACTGAACTATCCGCTGAAAATGCGACAGTGGCATCATATGTGCAGCTCTTGGAATGGCAAGACGGGCGAGTGGCAGGCCTGGCTAAAGGCGGAGCGCATAGGGCGTGGCTTTCACAATTCGGTGAGTGGGGAGGAGCTCCACCCTTTCCTTCCTTAACCTCTAATTACTTGCAGCTCGTGGGTCACAAGATACCAGCAAATGGCAAACTGCGCTCCGGCGGCAGCTCCGTAACCGGTGAGGTGAGCCATGGCCTGCACTTTGAGATGACGCTGGTCCAGGTCTACAGGGTGGCCTTGAGTGCGGGTAAGGCGCATCGGGATCACAAGCATCATCATGTGCATCACTTTGATCATGAGGGACTGGAGGTATCGAGCACTACAAGGGCGCCGCCAACGGTAAGGGTTTGCTTTACAATTCAAGACTCCTTCTTATCTTCCTGCTTATCTCTCTTCTCTCTCTCCTCAGATCAATCGTCCGCAGCCCATGCACACGCTGCTGGCCAGTGGTCAAATCCCCACCAGGGTGCGCATCAACTTGGCTAATCCGCCGCCTGCCTCCGCTGCTGCTCCTTCTGCTGCTGCTGGCGGCGTTGCTCCTCCTGCGCCCGGCGATGCCATCACCATTAACACGAACTTTGTCAATGGACAGATCAATGCAGGCTCTCGCCTGGTGGCCCAGCAGCTTTTAGGCCTGGCTCCATCTCAGGGTAACTCTGCTCCACCTCGTAATCGCTTCCAGATGCTCAGCAACTCGGCCAATGTGCAGTTCATCGATGAAACGGAGACGCACATACAGTTCAAGCGGGAGGCGAACAGCAAAAAGAAGCTGCAGAAGCGCGGACTGGTTCTCCTAGACGATGGTTCCGTGGTGGATGATGGCGCCGACTCAGGAACAACTGGCGGCGCTGCTGAGATATACAACGGCCTGGCCGACTTCGGTGGGCAGCAATTCAAGCAGGATCTGACGCTGAAGATGAGCCTGGAGGAGGAGATCAGTACGCATGACCGCGAGCCAGCCGAGGAGGAGGTCAAGGCGGTGATGGGCATCTGTGGCAGCTGCCATGCGGAGCCCTTCCAGGGGGCCATTGTGTTTGCGTGGAAGGATGTCGAGGAGCATATGAACAATGCGCTCAAGGGGCTGACAGTGGGTCCCTGCGGTAACTTCTAGTTGTAATCCAGTTTAAGGCTTTCCTCTCTCTCCTTGTTTTTTTTTTGGTAACCCGCTTTAAGTCTCCTCTCTCCTCCCTGCCCGTCCATGCGGGAGTCAATGCTTTAGAGTGGCTGCCCCTGGCCTGCCCCGTACAATCCTTGACTCGCCCATGGACACGACACCATAACGACACCCCAAGCCCCCAAACGCGGTGATATTGAATAAAGGATTAATTTAAACCAAAAACCAAGCAAAGACTCACCTTGGACTTGTGTATGTGCTGGTGCTTGTAGTCCGAGTCGAACTCCGGCTCGCTGAAGTAGCTCTGATCCTGATCCCAGTTGGCCGTCGGCGCCTGGGCCTGCGGCAGTGGCTGCGGTATCCCAGGTCCGCCCGGGAGGATCTGCGGCGGAGCCGCCACCTCCGTGGACTCGAACAGACGCAGCACAGATCGATCGCGGATCTCGCGGAGGTGCGAACGCACATCCTCCAGCTCGTAGAACATGTCCTTGCTGGCGTCGTGTATGTAGATCTTCACATTCGGGCCCTCCAGGTAGGACATGGTCAGCTGGCGAGGGAACGAGCGCACAAACAGGGCGCGCACCGTGTCGATCGAGGTGATCTCGTTGGGCAGCAGGGCGCGCTTCGTCTCCGAGCGGTACTGGAGGAAAACCAGCCCGAGCGGACGCTCCAGCGTCTTGGAGGGCGTACGGACCACGGGGAGCGAGGAGCGCTGCTTGCCGCCGCGACGAAAGCCAGTGCTGGCCGTTTCCACCTCGGACATGATGCCGGGATCGTCATCGAACAGGGGGCCCTGATTGACGGGTGCATAGCCGCGCATGGGCTGGTTTTTCTTGTTCCTCTGCGCCCGCGTGCTCATCTAGGCGTTTTGAGGTTAGGGTGAGCAGCAATTTTATTTAAATAATTAACTCACCTCCAGGTCCATGGCCCGCTGTTGCTGGGGCACCATCTGGTGGCCATGCGGATGCTGGTGCTGCGATCCGCCGCCGCCATAGACCAGCATGTCGCCGCCAAGCGTGTGGCGTCGCGGATCATCGCGCCGCATGGCCCGGCGTCGTTCGTCGCCGCCTCCGCCGCCGCCACCACCTGCCGATAATTAGGACTCCCGGTTAGTGATCTTGATGTATTGCATCCATGGCGGCCACTTACCTTGCTCATTTGGCGGCATTCGACCCGATTTGTTCTCATTTTGCCAATCTTCTTCTGAAAAGAAAAGTTTTCAATCAGGCCTTTTACAACACTGGTATCTTTTACTGTGCTTGCCGATATATAACGGTGCTTTGTATATCGCTTTGTCTCTCTCTCGCTTTGCAGTACTACTCACCGCCATCGCGTCCCTTGCGCTTTTTCTTCGAGGAGGAACTGCTGCCACAGGCGCTCTGGTTGGAGGAGGCGCTCTTGTCTTTGCTCTTCCAGCGGATCAGCATCCTGCTGCTTGCTTTTGGGGCTGTCACCAGGAGTTGAGAATATTTGTATGTATATTAATTTTTGTCAACGGCTTTTGTTTACATTTGGCACCGGCAACAACACACACACACACACTTGCACCAGCACCCGCACCCGCACCCGCTCCCTCACCCGCCTCTGGCCCTTGTTTTCGGGATTATGGTGTAGATAAACCAGGACGCCAGCGAGCATGTATTCATCGCAATATTGGGTGTGGTGGAATTTCTCGCAGTGTCCCTGCCGATGCAGAAGCATGCAACGGAACGAATGACGACGACGCCAGGTGAAGGGAGTGCGCAAACTCCTGGATGCGGCGGCATGGAGGGGCGCGGAAGCGAGTTAGAGGCGTGACTGGAGCTCTAGCTGCATCGGTATAAGCCCTGGGATCATTTTGCACCACAGGAAGCTCTTAAACTCTTGAGAAAACAACACCAAAAAAAAACACATTTCCCTTCCAATAGGGAAGGAAGAGGTAAACAGGGTGATCCCTGTATGTACATATGCAAGTACAGAGAGAGTACACACACACACATACTTTGCCTGTTGTACCCAAAACAGAGACGTGGAGAAGGGGACCGTATGTACATGGTATACTTTTCATTGCACCCCAAACAGGGGGGGGGGGGGCTACGGGTGCGGGGTGTGGGTGTGTGTGTTGTGTATACACACACTACATGGGCTCGCAATGCCATAATTGCGGGTCTCTAAAGGAATTTTTGATTAGATTTTGTAGGTGCGGTGCGCCCGTTAAACCGTTATCCCGTTTTCTTTTTCGCCCGCAGGGTGTTCAGTGCACCGAAACACACACACACACGCATCGCAAAGCTAAGCGCGACTTCCCGGTAACGGGAGCCATTGGAACGCGGAACGTGGGCGTGGATGCGGATTTGGATTTGGCTACTGGGGACACCACCGCCGGGCAGGGACTCCGGATTTTTGGGGCACCGCACTCTCTGATTTGCTCTACGCACTTGCCGATTAAGAAGGTTCCACAATTAACGGGCTAGCAGCACCAACACCACCGTAGCTCATAGCTCGCGGAGCTCTCACCGTCAGCAGCCGTGCGTTTTCAATGAAAAACCGTTCAGTTACGCCTTTGGAATTGGAAATACTTGGAACTGGACACACTGGGTAACCACTCGCGACACACAATCTGCACTCAGCACTGGGCACTCAGCACTCCAGCTCAGCTTCCCAGCTTCTCGGTCCTGCAGCAGCTCCGGGCTCCTGGCAGCTCGTCGCAGCAGTACGGCTGGAGAGCAGAAATATTTCTGGAATATCTACACCGGAAAGCGTTTCCGCCCTAACTCGAAGGCGAGCCAGGCGGCTCCGGGCGCATGCGTGGGCCCCGCTATCGAGTGTGTGCCCGGACCAGCAGGAAAAGCATTGCAATGGCAGCCCCTTGCTGCGGGGGGATTCCCCCAGCTGCTGGCTATCGAATGAAGGCAATCGATAGCAGGTTATCCTGCTCCTCTGACGCAACGCAAGAACATGCTGCTCCTGATTAGGAGACTTTTGCCTTCTGCCGGCATCCTGCATCGTCGCCTTAGCCTGCTGCACTTTTCCGGTGCGTGGACGCCGTTGGAGCAGCAGGAGTTCCAAGCGAATATGAGGGTCTTCAAAGACTTTGTCAGCGAGCAGGAGGAGCTGGATCTGATCCAGGAAATAGAGCCTCATCTCAGGCGTTTGCCTTACGAGTCCAGCCATTGGGATGATGTGTGTGTACACTGTTATATATTTTTAAAGCTTTGAACTACTTATTAACCTTTACTTTCTCTTGCAGGCCATCCATGGCTACCGAGAGTCGGAGCGTAGGGATTGGTCCTTGGCCAACCGCTGTGTCTTAGATAGAGTCTCTGAGATTGCCTTCAAAGGGCAAGCAATGCCTCATGTACACATCCTGGACCTGGCCGAGGAGGGCGTCATAAAGCCGCATGTGGACAGTGTTAGGGTGAGGCTCAAGGCGGGGTTTTTATTGGTTAGAAAAGCTTTCTTTAATTTCCCTTTTTCCCCCAGTTCTGTGGCCATACCATAGCGGGTCTGAGCCTGCTCAGCGACTGTGTCATGAGGTTGGTCAAGCAAGGAGCTAAGGAAGGGTCTAAGGATTCAGATTTGGATTCAGTTTCAGTTCGCAGAGTGGCAGATCTTCTCCTACCTCGCCGCTCGCTGTACATTATGAGCCATGTGGCGCGTTACCAGTTCACCCATGAGGTTCTGCCTCAAGAGCAGTCCTGGCTGGGAAATACTCAAGTGATGAAGAGGCGACGCCTTTCAGTCATTTGTCGCAATGAACCCTGAGAAGGGGGAAGCCTAAAAAGGAGGTTATGCTATATAAAATACTAGGAATGTAGAATAATATAGAGAATATAGCGTAAAACTAAGAAAGTTATACTATTTATACTCCCAATCCCATGTCCAACGCCTTACAAAGCCCATAAATAATACACAAAGCCTGTATATATATACAAGAGCAAGTTTATTCCGATTTTGGTAATCAGTTTGATATATATAAATGTAATACAGAGGAGAATCTGCATCCTCGCTTAAAATAAGTCTTAGGCTAACCTACTTGTACTTGGTATAAATATTAGGGGTCTTTCCGTAACTCTCCACCTCCAATTTCTCCTATATTCTCCTTGCTCTTCTCTCCTGTATATATCAATTTTACAAAGATTGAAGCCTTTCTTTCTTTCTTTCTACTTTCTTTTTGTACGTTGCGTCTCGTTTCTTTTTAAAGCTTAAAATATGAGAAAGACAGAGACGGGAAGAGAGGTAGGGATGATAAAGGAAGGGAAAAGGAATACATAAAACAGACAGAGAGAGAGAGAGGGAGAAAAACACAAGAAATAACTGGGGGCGAGGGACTCTAAACCTACTTCCATATTTGCACTAGTTAAAGTCTACTTGACGGGGAATGTTGTTTACATTATGGCCACCAGGTCCCAAAGGTCTCTCAGCCCAGCTTACGGCGACGCGGCAACTGCAGGACAGGAAGGGGCACAGCTACCCCTGCCGCGGACGACGACGACGATGATGAGGAGGTCGCCATCACCGGCAGGGCCAAAGCCACGGGCACCGTGCGTCCACCGCCGCCATACTGCAGATGCTGCACCACCGACAACTGCGGCTGCTGCTGCTTGAGCAGCTTGGCGGCCGCATGCGCCTCCGCTGCGGCCACCTTCACCGGGTGAACCAGGTCGGACTTGTATCCTCCTCCACCGCTGGAACCACTGCTGTTGGCC
Source organism: Drosophila greeni (assembly GCA_018874515.1). Classification (NCBI taxonomy): domain Eukaryota; kingdom Metazoa; phylum Arthropoda; class Insecta; order Diptera; family Drosophilidae; genus Drosophila; species Drosophila greeni. Next base: position 2,187 of record JAEIIM010021729.1, on the reverse strand, counting down.
TGCGGACCGCTGCTGCTCTCGCAGTCGTCGTCGTCTGAGATCAGTGATATGCTCAGGTCGCTGGACAGCTTCAGCGAGATGGGCGTAGGCGGTGAGGGTGCCACCAGCGGGGCCACCTTAGCGCGCAGTGCCGGCGACAGTTTCTGCAGCTGCTCCGGCAGCAGATCGTTCGAGTACTCCGGCACACCGCTGGAGGCCAGGCCCTCGCGCAGCTTGCTCAGCGATAGCTCGTAGATGCGGTTCGCGATCACCGTGTGGACGGTGGTCTCGTCCGGCAGCGTGGCTGTGATGCCACCGCCCACATCCACTTCCAGATAGCCGCTGGCATCGCCCGAACTGCTGCTGCCTCCCTCGCCGTTGGTGTTAGGCGCTGTGGCCAGGTGCTTGTGATGATACGAGTGCCGCATTTGGCGCGCCTGACAGTTGGCCGTGGTGGAGCTGCGCGGCACCAGCGACACGGTGACCTCCTCGACGGTGTCCGAGATCGAGAGCGGCGCCAGAGGCGGGGGCGAGCGAGAGCGCATCGAGAGCAGGCGGCGCGACGGCGGCTGGTGGTCGTTCTGCTCATCGTCGCTGGTTATCAGGATGCTCTCCATCGGGTACGGGTACGGGTACGGGGTCTGTGCCTGAGCAGGGTTTCCCTGACGCCGTCCCCGTCGCGTTGTCAGGGCGGTGGCAGGAATCAGCAGCAGGCGGCTGTGGCCAGCAGACGACGGGCCAGCCGCCTCCTGCTCCCGCTCCCGCTCCTCGTGCTCCTCGTCATCGTCGTCCGAGAGCAGGTCAATGGTCACTTCCGCGGGCAGGGCAAAGGCTTCGCGACGCTGCCGCCGGGCATCAGTCTTGGAGGCCATCGCCTGGGCGCGCATCTGGGCCATGCACAGCCGCTGGCGCTCGCGCAGGCGTTCCATCCAGCGGCAGCGGCGCCGCTTAAGCCGCCGGTTGTCGAACAGCCGGGGCGATATGTAGAATGGCTCGGAATGTCTCTGGCTCATGTCTGCGAAGGCAGAAGGAGGAAGTGATTGGGGTTCAGTGGGGGATAATGGAGCTGCCTTACCGTTTGTGGGTGCTGCTCCTGCTCTTCCAGCGCTTCCAGCGCTCCCCTTCCACTTCCACTGGCAGCGAGGCGGCGAGTACAGTTAGTTCCGCGGCTGCAACTTGCATAATTGCGTGGCAAGCAGGGCGCTCCCGGGGGCGGCGGCGTTGGTCTAGGCGCTGCGTTTACCGCCGCAGGACATGACCACAGGATGCGAGCGGTGGCCTGGTAGCTACGTTTTTCGCGTGCGCGCTAGGTGCGCTTTTGTTGTATTTTTCGTTCTTGTTTTCCTCTTTCTCTTTTTTTCCACTGATTCTGTTTATTTTTTTGGTAGCGATGTCAGAAGTGCATCGATACACACTGGGAATCGATAGTGCGATGGCGATAGTCGACTGATTTCGAGGGGGAATGCTGGCAAAGGAACGGTGGGAAAAGGTACATATCGATAGCTTGAATAAATAGGTTTATTTTTAATTTATTTGCTGAATGTATTTTATATTTTTTGGTTTTTTGTTTATTTTATTTGGTTTTTAAAAAAATAAAGCATTTTCTGTAATCCTTACTATACCCTCTTTGTGGTGGTTCTTCTAGGATTAATTTTAATTTCAGAAAGCGCGCCCTGCAGCCATCGATAACGGTTTTACCTTGCTTTTCGGCACTATCGCTAGGCGTATCTTGTGTGGCGCGCAGTTTGAATCACGTTTTGAAAATAAACATATAATAAATTTAAATTTCCCTAATTACAAAGCAGATGTATATTTATATATGTAATAATGAACAGCAACAGTCCATTGGTTTTATCCTGCTTTCCAGCTGCAAATGAAATAAATAAAATTCGAAAAAACACTCAAGCTCACTTTTGGCACCACCCACAATTTTGAGACGCACTCAATTGGCGCCGGCGCTGTCCTGGTTTTGTGAAGCTTTCACTCATTGGGCAGCAGCTTTTACTCCCCCGCATTAAGTGGCAGGAACGGCACAGGCCAGAAAGTCCTCAACCTCGAACGTGGGCGGAAGCTATGGTCTTCAAAAATTATCTTTAAAAAGATTTCGTATCAAAAACTAAATCAAAAATGCCTTAAATTGTAATGGAAGATGATGATGTAAATGTTGATGTTGATGTAAATGTTGATGTTGATGTAAATGTTGATGTT
>JAEIIM010021674.1:0-14484 GCA_018874515.1 Drosophila greeni | reverse complement strand
GTAGAAAATAGACAAGAGTTTCTTAAACTTAGAAGGCAGCAGCAACTAGAAAGAGAGTTAAACGGCTATGTTGAATGGATTTGTAAAGCTGGTATAGTATTTACCCCTATTTCTTGTTTGTAAACCTATATATATATACACACACACGCATACTGTAAACATAACTAAAGACATAATAATACACAATCGTTCATATAACCAAAACCATATAACCACATCCACACAGAGACCTTGAATTTATATAAACTGAGTTCGTAAATAACTGAAAAATGTCCCCTTGCCTCAAAAACTACTTCAAAAAGAGTAACTTTTCTCCCTCAGAGAGTCTTTAAATGATCAATGACTTCATTTCCCACTCAAAAACTGAAATATTCCCTTGTACTTCAGTATCATCCGTCCGATATACATCCACATACTAACCATAAGCATATTTATATTATAAACGTATATAAAAATATATATAAATACTGTTGTATTTCGATAGCCAGCACCTTTGGCACATTCCTAGCGTTATCCCCCTCCTCATAGAACCCCACCACCACCCATTGAAAGCTTTGAAGCCTGTACATTTCCGAATTAATGTAACATTCTCGAGCTAAACGAGTCATGAACCCCTCATACCGAGACACACACCCACATAAATCGAATTAAACTCAAGTACACCTTGTATATCTCTTATGCTAATGTGTTGATCGAATCGATCCGCTTGTCCTTGACCGACTACCAATCGTGGGATTCTGCTAATGTTATTCCAGAGGAGGTAATACTCGCTGAGGAGCGGACAACGGAGGAGGAGAAAATGCACATAATGGAGGGTAATTTCTACAAGAAATTCTAAGTTGTTCATGTCTCTAATACTATTTCCCTTTTACAGCCCGAAGACGTAACGCGGCCAAGCGAAAAAAGCTGAAAAGCTTGGGCAAGTCCAAGTCCACAGACACCGAAGAAGAGGAGGCCGAGGAAGACTATGGCGATGATGGTAAGAATATGAATTTATTTGTATATTTCATGCCTTGAGGGATTCGAAAAGGCAGCAAATGTAAGCAAGAACAGCCGAGAGCCTATCAATTGCCAGGATGAATTCTTTCAATTTTCTAATCCTGTTAACTAAGCGGAAATCGGAAACCGTACGAACCCCAAATTTCCCTTCCTACCTTAATTTGTACAATCTACGATATGAAATTAATTCAAGATCTTATTTTATCATTCGAACACAACGAATTTCTAAATCTTACATTCAATAATATGTTGAAAATGTTGAAAATGTGTAAGTAAATTATGAATTTATCTTTCACCAAGTGACAAATCTGCACCAGTGTCATATAGCAATAAATCCATTTAGTTTGCGTGGCTCGAGTATACGGAATAATAGAACTTTCGTCCTAAATGTTTTCCCTCATATCTAGCTACGAGTCTCTCTCACGTGTGTGTTTTATAGGAAAGTAGTTGGTATAAGGATAAACTCTCTGAAGTGATTGGTTAAATGCAGTCTTTGAAATATAGATTTCCATATACTTTTCTTAATACTTTATGTATAATGTCCCCCTAGAGTAATTGATTCATTTCTTCACAAAAATTATAACTCGAGCACTCTCAGGGTCTTTTATCTGAAGACAAGCACAGCAGGCTGGTCACTGTATTCTTACTTTGGAATTATAAGGTGCACTTCTTGAGTCCATTCAATACCTTGAAACGTATAAAAATATGTGATAATGTTAGATAGATCATGTCATATCTAGAGTTAGTATTTAGTTAAGGAAACGCCAACTAACAGAGTCACACTACTGGTATAAGGACCCAACCCAATATGGTAAACCACTTATGCAACACTTTGTATTCGTCCATAAAAAACAGTAACTAGTATCGCTAAATTAACAACTTATATATATTGTATTTGAAGCCACACCTCTTTTACATTGTATTTGAGTAAGTTTGATATTAGCCCCACAGCAGAGCATTTCCAACCAATAGATTAACTAACAATAGTATTTAATTTTAAGAGGTTTTGAATCGAACCTATATTCTACAATTCAGGATACAATAATGGGAACTTCAATTAAAGGTAGTCTCTGTAGGTTTACATGAAGATAACTACCCCAATTAACATGTAGAAGACTGCATTAGGGGTGACAGAGAAGAGTTTTCCCCTCGATATACTTATAATACTTCCCTAGACCGTACTCATGACCAATGAAATATCATATTGGAGGCACTCGACCATTGCGTCCCTACCTGTTGTTACCTAGCAATGCACCAAACCCGTATCTGAGCAGAGTAAGCAGCAACATTTGCCTGGTTGTGCTTTAGGTGGAGAGTTGGCCAGAGAATAGCCGCAAGGAGATCGAGGACGCAAGACTAACCCACATGGACTATTTGTTTTTTAGGATATCTGAAAACCCGGTCGAAACCCCAAGGCAGTTGCACCGGATTCTGGCGGGCGGAGAAGAGGTTCCGCTTCTGGATCCGGCACACGGTGAAGACGCAGTGGTTCTACTGGTTCGTGATAGTCCTCGTCTTTCTGAACACAGTCTGCGTGGCCGTCGAGCACTACGGCCAGCCCTCGTTCCTCACGGAGTTTCTGTGTGAGTATCACTTTGATGGAGTCCTTCTGTGCGTTGATCGACCTTTAATTTACATTTTCCTTCACAGACTATGCGGAATTCATCTTCCTCGGGCTGTTCATGTCAGAGATGTTCATCAAGATGTACGCGCTGGGACCCAGGATCTACTTTGAGTCGTCGTTCAACCGATTTGATTGCGTTGTCATTAGTGGTTCGATATTCGAGGTGATCTGGTCCGAGGTGAAGGGCGGCTCCTTCGGCCTGTCGGTGCTGCGTGCGTTGCGTCTGCTGCGCATCTTCAAGGTCACCAAGTATTGGTCGTCGCTGCGCAATCTGGTCATCTCCCTGCTGAACTCGATGAGATCGATCATCTCGTTGTTGTTCCTGCTCTTCCTGTTCATACTCATATTCGCCCTGCTCGGCATGCAGCTATTTGGCGGCCAGTTCAATCTGCCCGGAGGCACGCCCGAGACCAATTTCAATACATTCCCGATAGCACTGTTGACCGTATTCCAAATCCTGACCGGCGAAGATTGGAACGAGGTCATGTACCAGGGCATCATATCCCAGGGTGGTGCCCAGAAAGGAATGATTTACTCTATGTAAGTTTTGATTTTTCCTCTGTTCTCTTTTATTCCGTATCCGTATCCGTATCCGTACCATACCATCGAGAGTAGGCTTGGCCACCTATGTTAGTACGCACAGCTAGTGTAACCCTTTGAAGAACCGTACTTCCTCTAATTCCTGGCTTGTTGTGCTAGCTAAGATAACCCCCCTTGAAAGCAAAAACCCAATCCAAAAGCTCCTCCCAATTCATTGAACGTCGAACCATTAATGTGTGCAATCTACCGCGTTTCGGACTTGGGAGCTTGAAGAATTCAACCCACAGATTGAAATTCTGCAAGCCCAAGAGTCCCAAGTAATAGAGAAAGTCGAAAGAAAAGGCGGAGTACCGGAGTCAGAGTCAGTCATTAATCGTGCATAAGAACCACCACCAGTAAAGCCACCGTAAGTGTAGACTGTTTGGACCTTTGGGCGTTGATTTGTATATCGAGTTTAATCTTTCACCTTCTCGATCTCTTCTCCATCTTGTCACCTCTCTTTGCAGCAGCTCCTAGGCGGGCGATCTCCTATGCGAGGCTTGGCAACATCACGTGTCTGTCGTAGTCATGTAGCACCGTACCCACCGTAGTTCCCCCCATTACAACTCTCTCTCTATATTCCAGTCTCTAGTCTCAAACACACACTCAAGACGTACACACTCTGTTCTCTCGCGTTCGATGATGCCCGATCTGCCCCGATTTACATTTTGGTATTCTCTCGATGGTCTCTTCCGACAGATACTTTATCGTTTTGGTACTCTTCGGAAATTACACGCTATTGAATGTGTTCTTGGCTATCGCCGTTGATAATTTGGCGAATGCCCAAGAACTAACAGCAGCCGAAGAGGAACAAGTCGAAGAGGATAAAGAGAAACAACTGCAGGAGCTGGAAAAGGAGATGGAGGCCCTTCAGGCCGACGGCGTTCACGTGGAGAATGGCGATGGCACGGTCGCCACCAGCAAGGCCAAGAGCAAAAAGAAGGAGGAGGAGAAGAAGGAGGAGGAGGAAGTTACCGAGGGCCCCAAGCCAATGCTGCCATACTCATCAATGTTTATACTGTCACCGACAAATCCGTAAATATAATCATACCTATCGATCCTCCCCCCACACCCACCGAATCCCGTAGTCATACATATAGTAGGTCATTCAGTCATCCTCTCTCATCGCCCGTTCAGTGCCAGGCTTCATGCTAGACGTAAGATAACCGAGTCTCTTCCAGCGCAGAGCCCGAGAAGCTGTCCCCAGAGTGACAAAGATGGTAAATGGTAAATTGCAGGACGGGAACAGGTACTATGCGGGTCTCAAAGCTTAACTCTCTATCATCCATAATAGCCAATGACATACATGTATTCTCTAATATCCGATGAACTACAGTTTTTGTAGTATAACCAAATTGATGACTAATTACAGTACTTCTTTCTTTTTTACATTTTTTTCCTGTTTCCTGTTTTCCTGTTTTTGGATTCGTTACCAATTTTCTGTTGCACACACAAACACACAACCAAAAACCAAACAATTTAACGAACCAATTGATCGATAAACGAATCAACAACAATGTGCTTGTAAATATGTGTGTACATATATACGACTTGTATATAATTATGATCATCAACCATTACCATAACATCACCGACATTACAAACCAATGATTATGAAAATGGCCATCATTCAAACACCATCTTAAACGACATCAACAACAAAACAACAACAAAACAACAACAATTCACCAACGAACACCAACAAAAACTCATATCCAAATTCAAATAATATAAACAAAAACTAAATCAAAATCGAAATCGAAAAATTAACATCAAAAACATTTGGAACATCGCCAAAAAATTAAACCCGTCAACAAATTAATAAAAATCGAAACAACAAATCGAACGTGTGCCCAAAAAAAATCGCTATCGGAATCTGAAAACTGAAATCTGAAATCTGAAACCCAACTCTCTCCCAAAATTGATTCGAAACCAAACAAAAATTATACAAATAAATCGTGAACCACCGAATTTGATGCCGAATGAATACCAAAAACCAAAAAAAAACCAAAATAAAAATCGAAATAATCGAAAACCACTCAATTACGATATTCGCCATACGATATTCGATGAACGACCACCTATTACGACTACTACCTGTACAATATATAAAAAACAGCATACGACGCGGCGCCCATTGGGTTGTTAATTTACCATATTTTGATTTCTTCATTATGGTTGTCATATCAATGTCATCAATAGCATTAGCAGCCGAAGATCCCGTTCGAGAGAACTCGAGGCGAAACAAGATATTGAATTATTTTGATTATGCATTTACCGGCGTATTCACGATAGAAATGTTGCTGAAAATTGTAGACTTGGGTGTGATCCTGCACCCTGGCAGCTATTTAAGAGAATTCTGGAATATTATGGATGCTGTGGTCGTTATATGCGCTGCTGTTAGTTTCGGTTTCGATATGAGCGGTAGCAGCGCTGGACAAAATTTATCGACTATTAAATCGCTACGCGTATTGCGTGTCCTGCGTCCATTGAAGACCATTAAGCGCGTACCCAAATTGAAAGCCGTCTTCGACTGCGTCGTGAACTCATTGAAAAATGTTGTTAACATTCTAATCGTGTACATATTGTTTCAATTTATATTTTCTGTTATTGGAGTCCAATTGTTCAATGGAAAATTTTTTTATTGTACGGACGAAAGTAAACATACTTCCGCAGAGTGCCAGTAAGTAAAAGATTTATTATTCAATTTTTGTCAACGATTAATTAATATTTTATTTTAAGTTGATCTCCCCCCGTATTCCTTATTCTTGATCTTACTTAGTCTTTGTTTTCCTTTGTTTTGTATCCGTGAGCGAGGTTTTTTGCCAACTGTGGACCCTGATCCCGATCCCCTCCGATGCCATAAATGTCATACACTTGTTCCCACGTAGTGGTCTCTTTTAGGTTTTCCATCCGCATTCCTTCCGTAATCCTCCCTCTTTAGCGTTCTAGCTCTCCCACTTTCTTTCTATCTGTCTTTCGAACACGCTCTCTCTCTATCTCTGTCTGTATCTCTGAATGTTTCTCTGTCTAAGCTCAAAAACAAAACGTAATAGATATCCCCAGAAACATAATCCTAGAAGCATATGTGTGAACTTTGCGTAGCTTATAGAGCTAGCGAAACAAACTCATCTCGTACTCACCAGTCGCGAGGCGTACATATGTTTGAAGATCTTCCATGTACATGTACATATATAGAATCCTATCCAATATACTCCCCATACATTGATGTCTAGCTGTAACGATCCCATGATACGCGATTTCTGCATCATATATATTTTATATTTATACAAATATTAACCGAGAGAGTGTGGCCAGTTCGTTGCTGGACTCCAGTGTGGCCAGTCATTCGCTGGACGCCAGTGTGGCCAGTTCGTTATCTGATGCAGGCTAAGCCCAAGATCGGATAGAGAACACTGGGGGTCCCCTAGTTGTACATAGCATATGTATATGATCTTTCGTATTCCCTTATGGAGAGCAATGTAGGACATAAGTTTCCACCAGCCCCCCATATATCTGTTTTGTATCTGTGTGTTGTTTGTATGATCGTTTCCGTTATGCCATTATAACCATTATTGTTCGTTCTGTTCTTTATACTTATTATCATCTTTGTTTCCGAAGAAAACAAGAAAGGTGCACTGATTTAACAGAATGTAAGAGTAGCATTTTATAGTTTCTCGCCATGTTTTTCTTGCCTGACTTGTCTTATCAACAGTCACGCGATTAAACGGGCCAAAAACAAAACCTAACAAAAATCTTAAAAAGAAAAAAGGAAAAACGAATACTAAACCATAAACAAATATTGAAAATCTAACCGAATCAAATAGTGACTTAAAAAAGCAACCTAAAAAAATGAGAAAGAAAATGCGTTCGAATCAAACATCTGTGATATAGAAATGCGAAACTACAGTGTCTAGTTACCACCTGAACCAACCCTTTCTAGTTAAGTTTCATTTTCTATGATTATGATATGTTACATATATATATATATACATCTATATATATAGTTAATCCGTTAAGCCGTATCAGTGTGTGTTTGTATTTGTTGCCTCCACCAACCAACCAAACAAATAGGATCGGAAAACAATAATCCGCGTTTAGCTTATGTATTTGAAAATTGGGTATTCTCCAAATACCAAAGAGTCCATATTACTACCAGAAGATTTCTTAATAAGCAAGCGCATAGGAAGAAGCGGACCGTCTTCAGAGTAGAAAGCCAGATTTAGATGCAGTTTAACAGTTTCAGAATTATTTTAATAGGAGCCAAGCGACGGTCCGCCAGGTCAGAATCAACGAGTACAGGCTTCAGATCCTTACATTCCTCGAAATTTGCTTCCAATCCAAATAGCTAGAGTCCCCGATAATAAGATGCATCTACCTTCCCATCTACCCAGATCCACTTCATTCCTGTGACATCTATCCGAGTCCTTGTGTTCCCGCAAAGCGAAAGCGAACAGTGTAGGTTTGTGTTATTGTTGCCAAAACTAGTACCGATCGAATCGAGTAATAACGCTATTAATTAGGTATCGTAACATCTTGTAGTAGACTATATCCAACTAGATGACGAGCGCTCTTTCCCAAGTTATGTGTGTGTACATTAGAGTTTCATTATGTATTGTATTTTTAACTCCAAATTGATTCAGCGAGCAATGGCCACTCGCCACTGGCCCACTCGCCACTCGCCGTCGCACTCGCGAGCCGTGCGCCGGGTGTAACGCTCCTTACACTCGCCGCAAACCAAAGAGAAGTGAAAAACAATGGCCGATACTTGCACCGTAGAGTCCAAATGAAGTAACCACAGAGTATCGGCTTGTTTTAGCTGTTTGGCCTTCGTATGCAATAACTGTGTGTGGCCCGCCTGCCACCCTGCCTAATTGACAAAAACCAAATCGAATCCAAATCAAATTTACTCAAAAATCCAGTTACATATGTACACGTACATCCAACGTCCAAACGTCCACCTGCATTCCTTCTCTATCTCTCATGCATTCCATAAAGCGCCTAGTCAATGTTGTGGTCAGTGATGGGAAGAAGTTAAAGAGTAACGAGTAACGAGTAATGAGTTATTCAAAGTTTTTTAAGTATTCAAATTTCGAGCCATATCAAGGCGAGTTCTCAGTCACTCCTAGTGATTAAAAACATATACTTCTTTGATTTAATTCAAATTTTCCAAAAACTAAGTATATTCGAGTGAAAGCTACCCATCACTGCTCGCCACACACACCCCTCATACTCACATATTCGCCACCGAGTGGAAAATTGCACTCCCTTTGAGCGCAGCTGCTTTTTGTTCACATCACCGAACCGACAACGGGCCGAACCACACGGGACCCGCTCGTGAAAAGCCCCACAGTCCTCGCCATTCATCCGAAAGAGCACCAGCTTTTCAACGCTCCTCCAGCACTCGCGATCTAGGGAAATACTATAAAGATTCTTTTGTTTTTTGTTTCCGGAGAGATTTTCGAACATCTTTATTTGTTTACGCCTTGAGATTCCGACCGTACCGAGGGTCGCTTTCGATCTCTCGGCCGCCGCAGGAATCCAATTCAAAGTCAAGTGTGTCCCACTCCGTACGAGGATAACAATGCCAGGGACCAGCAGTTGCTTCTCATGACCATCATATATATCACCTTATATATCATCCCGATTCATGTTGATCCATGTAAAGACACGCAGCACGCACACGGCACACCGAGCGCATATTTTACTTAATGGTGCAACGAAATGCTTTAATCTTATTGTCGCAACATCATCCCTATGTGTTCCTATAGCGAGGTCTGACTGTAAATTGTATCCATTAGTTTTTTCGACTTTACCTCATGCCAAACTAAAAGATAACTCACCGCCTCACAAAATCTCATTGAATCATTGAATCAACCAAAAGCTAAAAATTTCCGAAATTTTCAAATACGAAATTTTGATGAGAACGTAAAACGAACCCCATTGATCCCCGATTTGATTTCGGTTTAGTTCTAGATGCTTGTCCCGAGCCTTAGTTTCGTTTTCGTTTCCGTTTCCGTTGCCGTTGCCTCTTCCGTTCTTAGTGGTTTGTGTGTACCTTTTCGTTTCTGTCAATTTCTCAACTGAGTCTCGAAATAAATTACTAATTAATCCACAAATAACTAAACCACACCCACACCATTAACGAACCTAATCGAACCACAAAAAAACAAAAAAAACCAATATCGTATCGAACCAAAGGGGCTCGTACTTCAAGTACGAGGAGGATGAGCTGCTGCCCAAACAGGAGCTGAGGGTGTGGAAGCCGCGTGCCTTCCACTACGACAACGTTGCCGCCGCGATGCTGACTCTCTTCGCCGTCCAGACCGGCGAGGGATGGCCACAGTAAGCCCACTTTGTTGTTGTAACCACAAACTATGTATTTTCCTCTCTCTTGACTGTTGTCTATAGTGCTATATACTCTATCTGTTCCGATCTGATCGATCTGTGATCTCTGAAACTGAAGGAAACTGTTGAATTGAAGATTTTAACTAACCAATATTTTCTGCCTCCTCTTTTCCGCAAAAATCAACCAACCAACCAACGTCCGTCCTCCTGTGCGTCGATACAACGATAATACGATAATACGATTACGATAACGATAACGATAATAGGGTCTTGCAACACTCAATGGCTGCCACTTATGAAGATAGGGGTCCAATCCAAAATTTCCGGATCGAAATGTCCATATTTTATATTGTGTATTTTATTGTATTTCCATTCTTCTTCGTCAACATATTCGTGGCCTTGATTATTATTACGTTTCAAGAGCAAGGCGAAGCTGAGTTACAAGATGGTGAAATTGACAAGAACCAGGTGAGCCAGACCCAAACCATTCCAATATTCCGTTGTTAGCCCCTGCGGGTCGCTCCGACCCCGCGTCTATGTACCTCTGTCTCTATCTCTCTGTCTCTGCTTATATATATCTCTATATATACTGTATATCTGTAAATGTATATGTGTGTTTCGTGTAATGTACCGCTAATGTACCCCTAAAAAAACCTAATTGAAATATTAACAAAAATCTAATTTATGTATTGATAGATTGATTAATGTGCACGTACATATCACTAACTCGTAAATACTCTGCTACTAACATTACCAACTCTCGTACCCACACGAACACGTTCCAAGAACATGCCAAGACATCGCCACACGTGGGTGCCGAGTACAAAAAACACAACTGTACCTAGTACACCTAGTACAATACTCGTACCTAGATTGTGTCTCCCCAAAGCTTAACCCCTTAACAGTAGCTACTCTGTGTGTGTACGAACGTTTGCCTTGCCTTGCCTTCAGTGGAAGCCCCACTGCCCCACTCACCCTAACCCTACATACTGTAAACACTGTCAGAGATTAGACTGTACCTAATGGAGGGGAACCCCATCCAATAATCCAACTAGTACCCCTAGAGCAGAGACCCGACCCGAGGGTCGTTCGATCGTAGAAGTACCTCTGTTCAAATTGTTGATATAAATAGTGAACATTTACCGGAAAGTAGAGATATTCAATTCAGAAACGATAGTCCTTAAATATTCCCCCCACGCTGTTTGGGAATATTTAACGATCAGTATCGTCGTCCAGTCAGTTGCCAAGGTTGATCGAACGCGCGTTGCCCATCAATCCCGATTGTAAGTATAAGCCTTCTCCACTAGAGGAGACATCATCCCAGCAGCTGTAAGCATTATTATTTCGTAGGTCGGAACTCTTGAGCTGGAGGGAAACCCACCCGATACAGACACACCCCTAGACCAACCTCGATAGTGCAAATTAACATCCAAAATGGGGGGCATGTGTTGAATGAATGTATTTGTCGTTGATTAAGGGGGTAGAACTTATTGTTTTGCTTTAACACCCTGTACATATACCCATTGATAACCCCTCTGTGTTTGCTTAATCCAAATTGGGATACGTTTTCAGTTTTCTGTAAGCGACAGACTAACACCAAAGTAGTTCAGTTCGATGTTGATAATTGATATTGATGTGTGTTTACAAACCTGGTCAATTGCGCATATGAAAAGATATATATTACTATATAAATGTTTGTTTTCCATTGAAATTTATGTTGGAGAAAGTATATTTTCCTATGCGCTCTTGGGCAACTCTAATGCTGTCTAGAATTGATGTAAAACCTATTAGCTAATCTCTTGAAAATTGCTTCAAATTGGCCTCAATTCTGGTTAGATGTTACGCATCCAATTTCTTCTACGTTATGGCTTTGTTTTTCTTCCCTCTAGAAATCCTGTATCGATTTCACAATCGGCGCACGACCTCTCGAGCGTTATATGCCCAAGAATCGGAACACCTTCAAGTATAAGGTTTGGCGAATTGTTGTTTCAACGCCCTTTGAGTACTTCATTATGATGCTGATCGTATTCAATACGCTCTTGTTGATGATGAAGGTGAGTTTACTTTCGATTTTGATTATTAGAAATCATTAATTTAAAGAGGAGATAATAATTATACCTTGGAGGATCTTGCAGGGTAGAAAGGGAGGCATCTCCGATATATAGTTTTAAATGAAACTGCAACTAAACCCATATTATAATATTCTGCATCTTGACAGTATCATAATCAAGGAGACATGTATGAAAAGTCGCTGAAGTACATCAATATGGGATTCACGGGAATGTTCAGTGTGGAGACTGTGCTGAAAATCATTGGATTCGGTGTTAAGGTGAGTAAAACAATATATAGTTACTCTTGAAACCTTGAAGTAATTTCCCTTTATGATTTAATTAAGATAAACTTTCCAACTAAAGCTTAGGATATTATTGATATTACAAGATCCCCTTAATAATATATTTCTTTAAACCGCGTTGTAGAACTTCTTCAAGGACCCGTGGAACATATTCGATCTGATCACCGTTCTGGGCAGCATTGTGGACGCACTGTGGATGGAATTTGGGGTAATTATCAGTTGCTTGCCAGTACACGACTCAGAGCAAACCTACATGTTATTGTTGTGTTCGATTTCTGTAGGCCGTTATGCAAGACAAAACTATAATGTAATTGATAACTGAATACTACAGACACACGTATCTCTAGCTCCTTGTTTTGCCCAGATATGAATATATACACTGTAACTTTTACACCGAACACGTCTACAGCAAAACACACTGCAAACAAATAAGAAATCAAAAGGAGAAAAAAAAGGGAATGTGTATCGAATGCATATATACTTACATATATATGTATGTTGAATACCCCGATGCGTATGTCTATATATGTATCTCATTTGTACTTTTATGTCTATATAAAAAACATATATAACTAGGTACATGAACACGTATCTTTTCCAGCCGGTAAGATACATATTTTCCAAGCACAACAACATTCAGGAATCCACAAAAATATTGAGATGAAGGGAAGGGTTTTTAAAACAAACTTTTCATAATGTAATCCACTTGTGTTGAGATTAACAACGAGGGTATTTTCCACTACTTGATGTGGTGGAAATTCCGTAAGATTGTATAGTTCCGGGGACTCAACCATTTAGGGTTAAGGTATATTTATAACTTAACATGTTTTTTTTTTTATAGCAAGAACACAAGAGTCGCGGGGTTAGGCACTATGCACAGATCGCAAAAAGTACAGTTACACCCAAATGTTTTACAGTTATTTATCGTTATCGTTTTACATACAAAAAAAAAAGAGTTACCTAAATTTACCTTTATTTATTAATATCGCAAACACACACAGAAAAGAAGAACATACAAACAAACATCACAAAATCCAGAAATTAATAATCATATTTCTTTTTTTAAATTCCTTTTCCATATTTATTTATGTACGAAAACCAAAAACCAAATGTGGTTTGCAAAAATCGGGAAAACCCAATCCGAATCAATCCAAATCAAATATATATTTCGATGAATGCAAAAAAAAAAACAATAAATTACATATAAAATATATAATAATCACTCACGCAATATATGATATATATATACAAACCGATAAAACCCACGCACACATCTGAACAATTGTGTAACATTATATATAATACACTCTCACACACGATATATATCGTCTATACATATCTGTATATCTCTTGCAATTGGCCACATCGGAATTCGAAACGAACTCGAACTCCAATTCGAATTCGAACAATGTCCCGACAACAACGATAACATACCAACACAAACAATAATACGATCACATCTGTGTAATACAAACTACAAAATGCAATGAATGTGCAACAAAACTCTATATAATATATATATATATGTCTCTCTTGCTCACCTCCACCACCACCACAACCGATCCATCACTGCCACAACCACCACTGCCACCCAACCATCACCGAATTTGTATACGACATATAACTATATATAACCCGAAACTCAAACTCCAACTCAAATGCAAAATGTTAACTTAAACCTATTTATCGAATCACCACCAAAACCGAACCGAATCAAATCGAATCGAAACGAATCAATCGAAATCAATCGAAATATGGAATCGCAATCACCAATCAACCAATCGATCACAAAACGATAAACGAAACAACAAACAAAACAATCGAAATCGAAATCAACCCAAAATTTTGATGAAATTTGACATCATTGAATCGAAATCTGTTCACCATTACAACAACAATCAATCAATCAATCAATCGATCAATTCCTATCTGCATGTGTATGTGTATGTCCGACACCTGTGCACACACACACGTACGTACACTCACGTACGCATACACATGCGTCCATTTTGCGTGCACACACACACACTTGTATGTGTTCTCTGTGCTTGTGTGTGTGGACGCCATCTCGCTCTCTCCCTCCTCATCATCAACAACTTCATCGATATTACAACAACAATTACAACAACAACAACTACATGTACAACAACAACCAACAACAACAACAACAACAACCGACACAACCAGCAGCACGATGTAAGTACGAAACACGATCCTACACAAATTTTGCATTTATCCAAAACAATTTTCGATGTGTAAACGAAACAAAGAACTTAGATCTGTCTGTCTCTCTCCAGCTTAAGCCGCTAAGTAATTGCCTTCCACTAAAACAAGCTTATTATTATTATAATTATTCAATTCGAGCCCTCTTCTTCCTCATCTCACTGTTATGATTTCGAGCTAGTTTTGATTTACCAGTTGAAGCTAATATATATAATCTTGATTCACCTTTGATTAGTTGTTCCGTTCTCACCGTACTCGCTTAGTTCTTTGACATTGGCTTCTGATTTTCACATTTACGTATATTTTGAACTATATCTTTGGAAGTATGATTTTGATATTTGAATATTTTTACGTTGCA
>JAEIIM010021591.1:0-10632 GCA_018874515.1 Drosophila greeni | reverse complement strand
TATTATTTTTTCAATTTTCATATGTAAATCCAACACCGGCTCAATAAGACAATAAGTTTAACATCGATATTAACCAAAATATCGGAAAACATCGCTAAAAACAACGATGATTATACAAATAATTGCAGTATTTTTTACCGTAATAGTTGTTATAATTTGGTATTTCTTGTGACTACGGTCACCCTGCACGCTTCCCGCTCTTGGCTTCTGGTTTCTTTCTCCGTCGAATTCCAATTCCCGGACCCGAAATTCCCCAATCCCGAGCCAAAAATGAACGATTTGAATCTGCGCGTGGCCGCCCTGAAGCTCTGCGCGCATCCCAAGCGCTTTGCCGAGCTGCGCGACGCCCTTGTCCCGCTGCCCGAGCGCTGGAGTTCCGGTAGGTGGAAGGAAGCATGGTCCAGCAGAGCCACATGTTGATATCTGTTATCTATTTTAGCTTCCCACGAATTCCTGCAGCAGTTTGCAGCGGCAACCAGCAGCGCAGAGCAGGTCCTGGTGGTCAAGGATCTGTTCTACAAGCAGGAGCAGGATCAGGAGTATCCTGATCGGAAGGTGGAGCACTTTCTGGCCGATCTCCTGCTGGCCAGCCCACTCAAGCATGCCGTGCGCAACCAGCTGACCAAGTACGGTGAGCAGCCGCCCCCTTGATGAGTGGCCTCTAACTGCTCCCCATGTAAATCTCCGCCAGGCTCTTCTCGGACAATGCTTTGGCCAAACAGGCGGTGAACAGACGCTCCAAGGACTCGCTTCTCACAGCACTACGTCAGTCGCTGCGGGAAATGGCCAATACTCTCCTAGAGGATGCACCTTCAGCGAGCCATGATCGCTTTAACGATGTCTTTGTCTCGGCGAATGCCTGCCTACAGAACTTTCCCTTTGGCCGCGAGGCCCTCGGCTTGGAGGTTCATCTGTTTATGCCGCTGCTGCCCCTGGCCCTGGAGCGTTATTGGACGGATATCAGCGATGACCGGCTGGAACTCTCGCCCACGCGCCGTAATGAGCTGTATTTGTATGTTCAAAATGCCCTGCGCTTCCAGGTGAGCCTCCTGTCCGAGTGGAGCGGCGACCGCTGGCCGGGCAAGCTGCTCCAGGCCACGGATGTGGTGGCCCAGCGCGTGGCACGTCACGTGGACACGCCGTGGGATGTGCGCTCCATAGCGGGCCTCTTGATCGGTCACCTGGCCCGTGCCTCGCTTCGATTTCGGGAGTATCTGAGGGACTGCTCCCTGCCACAGGCCGAGCGAGATTTACCCGTCCAAATGGCAGCCCTGCTTGTCCTTCAGAAAACAGACTACACGGAGTATGGACCGCAAGCCGTAACCATCCTCCAGCTGATCCTGGCCATCGCCGAAACGGAGGGCAATGTGAGCAACCTGCTGGTCTACCTCTCCAAGCACCTGTTCATCTACTCCAAGTCGCTGGGCGATTTGCCTGCCGGCCAGGAGGTTGTACAGCAGCGCATTCTGGCCCAGCTGCAGCGTTTTGCCCTGCAGCACATCTCCAATGCCACGGATTCGGTGCGTCACATGAGCAGCGCCCTGTTTCGCCAAGTGCTGCAGCATGCCCAGGCCCTGGGGCAGGAGGAGCTCTTCCAGGTGGTCTATAGCCAGTTTGAGGGTCGAGAAGCTTCGCTAAATGCCAGCTGCCTGGCTTTGGAGCAGCTAGTTGGCGTTCTGGGCGTGGAGCAGGCCCTCAAACAGTGTGCTTCGCTGTTTGGCCACATATTTCCAAGGTTTCTGGGCTGCGAGGACAGCGTGGATTCCCTGTTTAAGGGTAAGATTATGAGAGATTTATGAATCTTGCTTCATTAATCCCTCTTCATCATCTTGAATCCCCTTTAGCCATGATGATTTCCGCCCACAAGACACAACCCTTTGCGGATTGGCAAAAGCTTTGGTTTGGTCAGCTTCTGGCTGCCACTCGGCTGCAGGACAAGCGTCGCTCGGCCATCGAGCAGCTACTCACGCAGGCCGTGCAGCTGGAGCCGCAGGCTTTGGCACAGGTGCTCCTAAGGAACGACTCCAACGACGACGACGTCCGATTGCCGCTCAGCAGCAAGCTGGCGGCTATCCTAAGCGTTCGCCAGCTTAGCGAGCGGCGGCAGGAGCTGCTAAGCGACCTTCGACCGGAGGTGGATCAGGCCCTGCTCGGGCTGGATGATCACACGAGACTCTTGGCTCTGCGCTTTGTGGTGGAGACGCCGCGTCCCAGCGAGCCGCTAACCCAGGCCGAGGCCGAGGCCATTGGCTTGTATTTGCGTCACAATGCCAACAATCCGAGTGCCCATCTTCGTCAGCTGGGCTACGGGCTGCTACAGAAGGCACTGAGAAGGATTCATCTTGGCCTGGCCGAGCACCAGAAGCGTCCCACGACGGTGGGCGATGAGCTGCTGCGCCTGCTTACTAACCTGATGGTGCTGCTGTCACGGAATCTCTTCCCCACCGCCAACTACGGTCGTCGCTGGCTTTCGCTGCACCTGCTTCGCGACTGTGTGGATCTGTGCCGGCGCCTGCACTTGAGCCACGTGGAGCAGCAGCTGCCACCCGAGGCTTTAAGCAATCTGGAGCACTGTCTGGGCGATAGTTATGAGCAGAACAAGCTGCTGGCCGCCCAGCTGTTGCAGAAGCTGCAAACGCGCTCCAGTTTGCAGCCGGACAGGATGATGGAGCTGCTGCTGTCGCTGAGGCCACCTGACTCGGCCACGGGTGCCTTTCAGCTGCAGGTTTACTGCCGCGCCAAGGAGGTGGAAACGGAGCTGCCTGTTCACTTGGAGGAGGAGGAAGTCAGCTGCCACGAGCCAAGGATTTTCAAAGCTCTGCAATGGTGCCTGCAGCATCTGAGGGAGGGCCTGGCCCTGGCCCACCAGGATCTAGCGGAGGCAGCCAAGCTGAATCCACTGTACGGACTGCTCTTCGCCAGCCGACATTTGCTGCAGCAGCTTCGCCAGCTCAAGGAAGTATCCAGAGAGCCCTGCTGGCGTCGCTACATCGGAGAGTTGGTGGATCTTTGCCTGCAGGTGAGCCGTGCGGTGCTCCCAGTGGTGAGTAGCGCCTCGCCAGAGGGTCACCTGCCCGAGACCAGGGACCAGGAGGTGCTGGCGGATCAGCCGCTGCTGTCGAATGTCTTCAGCCGTCGGCTGCCCAGCGAGGCCCTGCAGCAGGTCCAGACCACGCCCCAAATGGTGCTGCTGTGCGCCTGGCGTAGCATCAAGGAGGTGTCCCTCATTCTGGGCGAGCTGGTGGAGCGAGCGCCGCTGGAGGAGGAGCTGAAGCAGGGGCAGGACTTTCTGCTTGCTAACTCACAGCTGGAGGAGATCGGGGAGCTGTTCCTGCTGCTGCTGGCGGAGACCAAGCATCGAGGGGCCTTCGAGCAGGCCTACGTGGGCTTCACCCTGCTCTGCCGTCGCTTCTGGCACAGCGATGCAGTGCGTCTCAATCAGCTGCCTGAGCAGTGGGTCAACGAGGCCATGGCCATGGTTAGTGGGGAGGAGGAGGAGAAGGAGAAGGAGCAGAAGCAGGAGAAGGAGAAGGAGCAGGAGCAGGAGAAGGAGCAGGAGAAGGAGCAGGAGAAGGAAAAGGAGCAGGAGCAGGAGAAGGAGCAGGAGCAGAAGAAGGAGCAGGAAAAGGAGCAGGAACAGGAGCAGGAACCCAAACCAACTCGCCGCCTCTGCTCTACGCGTCGCAGTGCGGGCATGCCCTTCATGCTGCAGGCCCTCATCTGCACGGAACTCAAGCTGGGCACCCATGCCACCCTCCATCGTTGCATGCAACGCCTGCTGGAGGTGTGCGAGCGTCGGAGTCCTGGCCCCGAAGCCATTGTGGCCCGCGGTCATGCCTTGAACATCATGCGCGCTTTGTTCCGTTGCAGCGAACTCTCGGAGCTGGTCACCGAGTTCGTGGCCCGGGGCATTCAGTGTGCTCTGGAGAGCCTGCTCCGGGCGGAGGAGTGGTCGGAGCGGAATTGTGCCACCCTGCTGCTGGCCGCCCTGGTGGTGCGTGTCTTTGGCGTGGAGCGAGCGCGCCTGGAAACGGGGGAGCTGCATGTGCGCAACCGGATGACGGGCAGGATCTTCTTTACGCGATATCCGCAGCTCTTTGACTACTTCCATGCGGGACTGCAGCGGGAGGCGGAGGAAATGGAGGTCAGGAAGGGAGAAGGCAACAAGAGCGGCGCGGGGGAGGGCAGCAACAGCGACAGCGGCAAGCGCAAACAAACTGTCCAACTGGAGGCCATGCTGCTGATGCTTAGCCGTTTGTATCCCTCATCGCTGGAGGGCGCCGAGTCCACCTTGAATGTGAGTAAAGTAACCTTTAAGGTTACTCCCAGTTTGAGTACCTTGCTCTTACCTTTATCTCCTCTCCAGTTAAGTGAGTTTGTGCCTTTCCTGTTGAGGATTTGCAGCTCCCATGATCTGATGACCCGCGAGCGTGCCGCCTTGGTGGTGGCCAACTTTGTGAGCCAGGAACGAGCTCTGGCGGAGATTAGGCGCCTAATTGTGGAGCTCAAGGTGATGCAGCTGAAGATGGTAAGTGATTTTTATAGATTTTCAAGCATTATCTTTAATTTCTCTCTTAATTTGCAGTCTTCCCAAGACTCCTTAAGTCTGAATCCCAATCACTGCCATGGCCACTTGCTCCTGCTGCTGCATCTCCACCGCCTGACACGCTGGACGCAGCCATCGCTGGCCAGGCTGCAACTGCACACGCTCGCTGCCCTGGCTGAACCTCTACTGCATCGCGACATTTGCCTGTTTAGCGCCCTGCTGGACGTTATGGTGGCCATTATGGAGGATGCCATTGAGCCGGGCCTGGTGGATGAGCAGCTTTTAAAGCACCTGACCATCGTTTCTCGTTTGGATCATGAGGAGGTCTACAGACGCTGCCAGGAGCATGGCATATCCACTCGCTGCTATCAGATCTTTTGCCTGCATTTGCACCGGTTGCAGGGCGATGTCCGAGGGATGATCCAGCACATGGTCAAAGATTTGTCTGCTGTCTCCTGCGACTTGCCTCCGGCCTTGGATGACCTCAAGGTGGAGCTCTGGCTGTACCTACTTCTGCAGAGATCAAGGGAAGCAGGAGAATGCTCGCTAATCAGCGACCTGGACATTGAGCATTTCCAGTTTGCTGCGGATATACGTCGTTACCATGAAACCCTCGATCCTGGCCAGCGTAGAGAGATGTCCCAACTGCTGTACGAATCCCAGGAGATACGCTCTTGTGTCCTGCAAATGGTGGCTTCGCCCGACCGTTGTTGGAACCTTGCTTTGATGGGTCGCCTGGCGGCCCTGCAGCCGCTGCTGCAAGATCCTGGACTCCAGCTGCAGGAGGTCATCAATCGCTGCTGCTCCGCAGAGACACCTAACCAGCAGCAGCAGCCAGGCTTGGTTCTAGCCCTCAAGCGTCTGATCAGGGAGAGCGGCAAGCTGGAGACTGTAGAGCACTGGCTGTCCCTCTTGGACTATGCCCTGAGCCTCATTGATCCCGTTCAGCCGGTTTATCTGCGTTACCAGGCTGCCGAATTGTGTAACCTCTTCGTTGGCAGTCAGCTCCAAGAGCATATGTCCTCAAATGTGGAGCTAATGGGTCGCTTTATGCGTCTCGTGCTGCTCCTGCTCCTGGACGAGGCCGAGTGGGTGCGTCATCGAGCTGCCCAGCTGGTGGCCAGCTCGAAATTTCAACGGGAACTAGGCCAGGAGTTGGCTGAAAATGATAGGAACATTCTGCCCAGCGCCTTGATACCCGAATTTCTCAACTTAATGCTTGGGAATCTTCAGAGGAGAGGCGACGGTGAGGCTTCTCCTGTCTTCCTGCAGCGCCTGTTCCAGCTCATGGCAGAGCCTTTTCTGGCAACGCAGAAAACGAGTGACGAGGAAGCGGAGGATGTCGAGGTCTTTGACAAACAGGAAATCAATTTGTATTGCGAGTCGGGGCTGGTTTTGAGCGAAATTAGTAATGCTTTCCAAGAGAAGTGTCCCGAAGCGAGTAAAACGTTAAACTTAACTTTACTTTGATTTGTTTTTAAGTTAAAAATAATACAATTATAATTAGACGAGGGCTAGCCTCTGCAGTAAATTTATTTTTCAATACAAGTTTTGAGAAATCAGAAAATATAAAATAATATAAAAATAAAAAATAATAAAGAGCCGTTTTTCAACCTGGGGGGGTCTTATATATACTCTCATTAAGCCTACTTGGATTTCGGATAGTTTTCTTAGTCTAAACATATTTAAATATTCCAATAAAACAAAACAAAAATTCAAAATTCAAAACTGAAAACGATTTTTCATAAACTGGCGTTGCCAGACTTTACAAAGAAATTAATCGCTTATCGATAGTTGAGGGCGCCTTCCGTTATTGAAAGCTTACAAGAATTGTCATGTTTGTTTTCGTATTTAAATTGATAATTGTCAAAAATAAACTTAAATCTTTACTTCTTAACTCTAACAAGTTGTCGTTCGTACTCCTCCTATTCCACATTCGTGGGAACCGACATTTCCTCCAGGCGTTCGTCCAGATTCATGCGGAACCAGTCCGGCAGAAAAGTGTGCTCGTTGCAGTCCTCGAAAAGCGCGTGGCCAATCTCGCCCTGAGTGGCATCAAAATCGAAGAGCGCCACGGTGAAGGGGCAGTCGATCTGGGCCATGATTTGGTTAATGCAGCCAAGCATGCGCACCAGGAAGTTGGCACAGACACTGGTGCTCCATTCGTTCTCGCAGGCCGTCCACAAATCCCGCAAGGCAGTCTTCTTTATGGAGTGCACGAAGGCATTCTCGTTCTGCAGGGCCACATAGATGTTCTGGATGTTGAGGAGGAAGCCCTTGCACCACCATTTAATGGCCTCGTTGCGGTTGTGCTGCACCCACTCCTGCCGGTTCATGTTATCCTGGCGCAGTTGCAGCTCCGACCACATATAACCAGCCGGGCTGGTGGTACAATTCTCGGCCAGAACTGGGGAATCGAAGAGAACGTGTTGGCCATTGATGTTAATGGAAAAGACGCCAACGAAGCGATCAGTTTCGTCCGCTTCTAGAGGTTTCTCGGGCAGTACGAGTCCATCGGCAGACAGGCACTGCTGGTGCAGCTTCCTTAGACGCGTTTCCTGGGTGACCCGTGTTAGATTATGCTCATCGAATGCGTCCTCGGTATTCTGATGATTGCCCAGTCGGCAAATGTACGTGGTGTTGCGATATCGGGACACCGCCAACACCCAGCCTTCCTTGTGCTCGTAGGGAGCACGCATCATCAGCTCCAAGACCTCGCTGGTGCACACAATGTCCGCGCTGACGTGCATCTTATCATCGATCGGCCCAAGGAAGTTGTTCAGCGGCGATGGGTGCACTATGTACTCCAGAAAATTGTCCAATTCCCTTTCCCATGGCTTTGCATACTTGACGAGATCGGTGTCCCGCAGGTAAAGCGGTAACTTCTTGGCTGTCGGCAGCACAATGTAGCGCATTTTCTTCATGTTGTTTTCCAGGAAGCCCAACGACGACAAACTGTAGCCGCCGTACGACTTGGGCGACGTAAAGGTCGGAAACTGCACCTTGTCCTCCGCCGAAATGAGGTGAGGTTGAAGATTTAGTATGTTTCGTTGGACCGAAGACATCTTAACTCCGAAAGTTCACAAATTGCGCTGAACTTAAGCTTTCTTTCTGTCCTGTACGGAAAAATGTGATTTCGCGGTTTGTTCAATAGCTAGTGTTGCCACACATGTGCTCATTACTCATAACTGCGCAATTTCTGCGATGTTTTTCGATGTTAATCGATGCATCGATATTTGACAAAACATCGGTTACCCATTGCCTTATTGAGCCGGTGTTGAGTTTACATGTGAAAATTACAAAAATTAAAAAATAAACAAACAATAAAAATAAAGAGCTTTTGCATACACAGGCTTTCATGTATTGTAATTCATGTATATCAAATATTAAATAAAAATATCGCTGTTACGATATTTGGGCAAACAAATAATCGATATAAGTATCATCTGCGGAACAATATCGATAGATTGATATTTTGATATCAACAACCAGTTGAATGAAATAGAAGAAAATTGCGTCCAAAATAGTGCGCAAAATAGTTTTGTTTTTTTGTTTTTGTTAACGTTCAACGACATCGCAATTGTCAACGTATACCGGTAAATGCAAATAATGAACGCAAGTGACTGTTGGTAGCAGCCCAAAAAACGCTACAGATTAAACCACGCAACAAAAACAATTGAGCAACGCAGCACACACTCACACCAACGCGGGCAAAAAAAAAAAACACCACTCAAACACGCACATATGTACGTACATGTGCAGGCGCCCACTCGTGTGCGAGGTAGTGAAAGGGACGGCAAAATCGCGAGTGAATGAGTGAGAGTGAGAGGCATGCTCTCTGTAACTGTAATATAATTGATAAAACAAAAAACGTCAGGAGCAGGAATCTAGAGAGAGCAAGCAAGCAAGTGACACTGCGGAGAGACTAAAAAGGAGGAGAATTTTTGTTGTTGCTAAAAATAGCAATAAATAGAGAAAGGAGAGACAGAGACGGAACGAGGAGAGTGTTGACGCAGGCACAAAAAAGTAGCAGCCTTTGGGCCACTTGGATTTTAATATTGTCCGGGGACACTTGTACCGTTAGCTCCCGCTCTCCGCCGCATCGCCGCATTGCCGAGAACACAAACAACGGCATTCGGTGAATGCAATAGCAACAACCACAACAACAACAATAAATAAACATAAACATAAACATCAACATCACAACGGCAACAACAACGACGGCTCAAAACTATGCTTTTGAAATTCACAACAAAAACCAGTGGAGCTGGACCCTCATCCGTCCCCCTGCCCCTCGCCCACCAGCTGGCCGCCGGCCCCTCTCCCGGCTCCTCCAGTTCGTCCATGCAGGCGACCACAACGTACGCGGCGCGCGGAACAGGTTTGTACCATTATCCCATTTCGCTCTCTTCTTTGCTCTCTCTCTCTCTCTCTTTCTGTTGTTTTTCTTATTTTCTATGTTATTTTGGTTTTCGTTAACCATTTGATGAGAGAGTTGTCGATACACTTAACCCATTGCGTCCGAATTGGGCAGAAAATGAATATCGATACAACAATAATCGCCATTAGGGGCGATCGATGTTGATGCATGCGATAGTCTTTTGTCCGATTTGCATTGCCTATTTTTTGGGTGCTGCTCTAAGTGGGGTATTCCCAGAAAGTGAAAAGCGGTTTGAAAAACTTGAAAATAATTATAGAAATATTTAAATATAGTTATTTTGTAAAATAAATTTAGAAGTAATTTATATTTTGTTTAAATTTTAAAAATCTCTTAACTTCAAATTATAAAGGGTAAATATAAATTATTTAATTTTGTGATACAATTACACCTGTAAAGGCTTTAAGGGTTAATTATGTCTATTTTGGTTATGTTGTTGTCTCTGTTTTTATTTATTTTATTTTCATAGTTTTTTTCTAGTTTCTGTTTCTTGTTTTGGCTGTAAACATAAGTAGCTGGCAAACAAAAATAGATCGCCCTAAGGTGATGTATAAACATATATATAAACATTGTTATGGCTAAATATAAGGCTTCCAGTTGATTGAAAATATTTCTTGATTGATTCAGAGAACCCAACCAAGCCAAACACCCACCCACTTCCCCTCCCAATAATTCGGCCATCGATATCAGCAAAAGTTGAAGAACTATTTTATTTGGCCCTCAAAAAAATACAAAAAACATTGCGACATTGAAAGCCACGCACGTGTACCCATACACACGCGTTTACACGACGCACCCACACAGGCATAGGCAATCATAATTGTACATGTATATGTTTACAAGCGCAAGTACAGTGATCACTCGCTAAGTGAGAACATTTACACTGCTACGAAGGCAACTCTTAATAACTCAAGCCCTGAATTTATTTAATTTAAAATTAATATTAATATTCTTTGTACAAAATAATTATTCAACATTTGCAAGCAAATATGCTTTTGGCCAGAGATCACTGTAGTTTTACATGTGCGCTAGAAAATGCTCGAGTTCATTGGGCTTTTGTTGTTCCTATTCTCCCCGCTGGGTGTTTGTTGATTATTTTTGCTCTTTTTTTTTAATTTCCATGTTTGCCACTTAACACACGTGGCAGGAAAAACAAGAAAATACCAAATAGAAACACAGTTTTCCTTGAGCTTAAGCCACGCGAATGGAATCAAATCGAATTGAATCCCTTTTCAAGTTCTTTTTTTACCACCAGCAGGGAGCTGAGCTGTTTGCTCGGTATTCAGTTTCCCCCGCCCACTTTCGCCTGCCTTTCTACACCGTGTTTTCACCTGCCTATCAAGCAGCTTTTCCGCCCAGCCCCCCCGTCGTACCCCTGAACCATTCTGTCTCATTTCATTCCGCTCTCTTGAGTCATTTGTTTGCTCCGCCTAATGGCCATATAATCGAATTGAATTGGATTGAAATGAATTGGATGTTTTTTTGTTCCTTGGCAACCTGGCAACCCGCTGGAAAACCCAGTCACTTAATCCATTGTCCTTGCCTTGGCGAGGGAGTGCCGTCGCATGGAAAGCCAATCGAAGGGGAAACAGGGAAGGGAAAGCGAAAGAAAATTGCCGAGAATACGAAGAGGAATTAACAAAATGTG
>JAEIIM010021540.1:0-21071 GCA_018874515.1 Drosophila greeni | reverse complement strand
CTTTTGGGAACAATTAAACAAGGCAAACTAACCGAGGAGAGGTTAGTTAAATAAATATTCAAACATGGTAAAAACTTAGCTCTATAATGAAGTGAGTGAGCCTTTACATTCTTTTAACTCTGGTTAAGTTGGCAGCCCGAAATTAACGCTAATCAATGGAATGGAATGCTTCAGTAAGGCTCAAGTCCTTGTATCCTTGGCCAAAAGAAAGCCTGCTTAACGGGCGCCGCTCAATTAATCGTCTTATTTGCGATGGATGAGGGTTGTCTGGATGTGTTTTTTTCGTTGGCTTCAAGGATGCATACAGCAGAGGTTAAGTATGTAAGAACTTTGGAAATGTATCCTTATAAAAGTTTGAGGAAAAGTATAGTAGGTTATTCTCTTAAAAAAAGGGGAATTTAATCATCAAATAATTTCTTTACATACAAAACAGTATACGAAATGAGGCATAATAATTCAAGCTGTACTTTTAGGGGTCGAAAGAAAGGTTTCATGTGTTTAAAGCCGCTTTTCCGTTGTCAAAACCCCCTTTTAAAGGCCTTCTCCACTGATCCTACCACTGTGACCACAGGTGTCGCTCTAGCACTCGGAAAAATACTCCCAAAACAAGGACCCTTGGGCCCCTCTCCCCCCTCTCCCCCGCACAGTGGAGGAGCTGACAAACAAGCCAAATGACACGTAGCCATAAATCCCGCAACATTTTATTGCCAAAGCGCTAAGCTTTAGGGCCACGTCTCCAGGTGTGTGCCTGTGCGTAGGTGGGTGTGCGTGTGTGATTTGTTTTGGCGAGACAAACACACACACACACACATGACACAACAAACAGGAAACATAAAATGCCAACAACAATTTACTTTGTTAATTTACGTGCAAGTATTTGCATAAATAATAAGAGCCGCCAAGCGCTGAATAAAAACAATAAAGGGGGAACCCCACAACGAAATTTCAATACTTTCGAGTGATTTCTGCTTTCCCCCCGAAAGGGTATTTTTTATTCCCCATTTGGTTATCGATTGGTGTGTGTGTGGGTCTGGGGGATTTCCCTGGAATTTTCAGCTGTTTCAATAAACAAAAACAAATAAGCGGGTTTTATGGAAGCCAGCTCAAGAGATAATTCCGTTTTTATACTTTAAGGATTGAATGTAAACTTAACCTAATATGAATACTCAATTGTAACTAAGAACTACAAATGATAATTTTTCATTTCACTAAATCAATTTAAGTTTTGGGAACAGAAACAACTGGTTTAATTTGTCAGAAAAGGAACGTCACAGAAAATGTAAAACTAAAAAAAGAAGACTTGAAAACATGTTTAAATATTCATAGAGGTATTGTATTGCTATATTTTATGTTTCTTATTTGATTTTATATTTAAAATCTTCAAAAAATCATAGAAAACAAGAAAAAAACGCATTAATAACAAAACATATTTTTTTTATGATAATAAACAAACATTTCCCAAGACGCTGCTTCGATTTAATCTTTAAAATACCTCTGTCAGGTTTCCAGAAGCAGACTTAAGTAACTGGAAATACCTGTATCAAGAAGTACCTGTATCAAATACTAGATATCATTCTACCCTGTTCTCATCAAATAATTATTACCAGGCCGCAAATCGAACCACACACAGCCCCAAGTTCAGGATTCACCTGCAGAAACCACCAAATTGCGCATACGCAGCGTGGACAGCGGTAACTTGGCCATAATGACCGCCACGGGGAGACGGGGAGGGGGAAATCCAGCAAATGAAGCCACTGTGGGTCCGATGAAATTGTCAACACGTTCGAGCCACCCGCTGACCAGTCCCTGGCTGGTAAATATTTAAAATGCCAATGAAAGCGGGTCAGAAGCGACACTCGGCAGTGACGATGAAGACCCAGCACCTGCTGTGGTTTCCCTCCCGCTTTCCCGCTTTTCCACTTTTCCCACCTGGGTACCAATGATAGTTTTATGGCTCTCTGTTTTGTAGTTTGTTCTCTGGCGTTTTATTTCACTTTTCTGTCTCGGCTTCCTTGTAACGTTTACAATTCACTTAGGTTCTAGGGGGCGGCGGCGTACACAAAGTATTAGCAAAAATATCAAACGGAAATACGAGTAACTTTATTATTTTGGTTCGAATTTAAACCAGCTTGTGGTTTCTGGATGGTATTATCGTTAGTGTTGTACGAAGCATAGTTTAACTTTTGTTAACCATTAATGTTTCAACTCGTTTCTATAGCATACTTATCTGCGACCAAGTTCTGGTTTTAAATATAATATTTATCTCCTTGTTTACAATTTCGCTGCACATTCTATCAAAATTTATATAGCTTTGTATACTTTATAATCTGTGCACACTTATTACAATTATTATTATCGCTCCGGCTTTCAAATTCAATCTTTCACATTATTTCTCTGGCTACAGTCTCATACGCATTATTTATTTCAATTATTTTCACTGTTAATTTAGCTTAGGCTACAGGAGGGACTATAACATACATATCTATGCTGGGGGAAAGTCATTAACTAAATTGAAAAGCATATTAAAATAGGGCTCCGCCATGTGTGTGTCTGGGTATTCCGCCTCGGTGAAAATCCAACAAAGGAGAGCGAAGGAGGAGGAGTTCGTTGAACCAAGCCAGAGGCAGAGGCAGAGGAAGAGGAAGAGGAAAAGGAAAAGCAAAGCCAGGCAGCTGAAAATGTCATTGCTGGGTTGGAAAACAAAGGCGTGGTAGAGAGGGACCTGGAGTTAACCTAACTACCATTGCTAATAACAACAGTGGAGTGGAGGAGGAGCAGGAGCAGTCAAAGGGGCAGGTGGAGAGGTCCGAGGCCCTGACGATGGTCTCAATGACGATGGTCGCACCCAATTCCTGCCCCAATCAATCATAATTCGTTTGCTAAGCAGGGGAGGTTCGCCTGCTGTGCAGACACGAGAAATTAGCCAAAAAATACTGGAAAAGGGTGTTTCCTATACTGAAGATAGTTCCAGGGAAATTTATGGAAACTTAAGTTACGAGTAGGTATCAAAATACTATATAAACAGGACCCATTTCCAAACTAAAGTTTGAAACTATCTATCATTGTAACTAAATATAAATATGTCAGCAAGAGTGCTTAAAAATAACTTTGCCTTCTTGCTTGTACATTGCAGGCAGTAGAATAGCTTTAAACCAAGATTCCCCCTAGTTTATTCCCAGTGTTTCGCTTGCATGTCACAGATACATATCACCATACACAGATATATATAATAATCCAAGCAAATGCTTTATAATTGAGGCAAGGCAATAACCAGGACAATAACAACAAGTGGTCATGACAACAACAGAAACTTAAAAATAAAAAGCAGAGAAAGGAAAAAACCGGGAATGTTGCATTTGTTGCCATAGAGAAAGTCAGTCAAGTGGGCGAAACCCCAGAGCTCCTCCCCGATTCCGATTCCGATCGGAATATTTCTGCTTGTGTCCCGTAAACAAACTCCACACGCCGTCCGTTCGTCCGGGAGTCAAACTGAAAAGTCGCCGAGGGCGTTACCTGGCAGTTTTCCCCACGCCTCCATTATCCCCGGAAAGCACACAGGGAGAGATACATGACACGAACATGCAATTAAAGTCGAATATATATACAGAACTTATAGAAAAACTGTCTCTTTACATTCATTCAAATTTCTCTGTAGAAAACACCACAGATGTGCACCTCTCGCCAGGTGTCTGCAGGTGCACTCACACGGACAGACGCCTCTGAAGTGCGGACTGACTGACCAGGACGGACGTCAGGATAGCTACGGATCCAAAGGCCAGGGAAAAGTGCAAAGAAAAGGATACTGCGTGGGGGAGTACAGCAAAAAATGATGTTTTTAGATGTTTTCAACCTTGAATGAACGATTTTCCCAGCTTTGCCAGAGAAAACTTCTTTGGAATTCCTAAAAAAACAGCTTTAAAATCATTCAGTACTAAATAATTTCCTGTAACTATTGATAATTCAGCTCCTAACATATTTTGTTGAGCATAGAATGTGGCTCTTGGGGCCTGGTGTTCGTGTGTCTCCCACTGACAGCTCCAAATGTTAACGCCAAGTGCCATCAAATTAAGCATTTTTCCCCAGAGAAGTGCTGGGGAAGTGAAGGAGAAAAGGCAAAGTCTGCATTGAAAATCCATTTATAGCCTGCGGCATTATGTTATTTTTGCAGCCTGTCTCCTGTCTGCTGTCACTGCGAAACGAACTCGAACTCGCAGCGAGGGCACTGCAAGTGCACCGCATGTCACTCCGCCGAAGTCGGGGCTCAATGACATCGTCTCCGATTCCGTTTCCCCTATATATTCCACATATCCTGCTATGTTACATATATAATATATCTGGGGTCTAGCCGACTTGATTTGCCGCGTCAAAGAATGGGGCTTCGGGTCTATAATTAACTTGCCATTTATTTTGGCCTCAATCCGTTGACAGAGTGACCGAAATATGTGGACATACATGTGGCTGCCAAATGGAAAAATGACCAAAAAGGTTTGGGGACAAAAAGAAGAAGCCAGGAAATCAAGCCTTAAGACCGTCTTTAAGTTAATTTCAGTTCACAAAGAGGTGACACAAAGGTAATAGTTAAAGGTGAAGGAAAAGAGTATTCTTCAGCCACTTTAAGGTGGATTTATTTTTGTAAAAACTCCAGACAACTTTGCTAGAAGAATATTAAATTGAATTACTATTTAAGCCAAGTCCTACGCTCTGGAAACAACAACCGAGTGCCTCCAGTGATTGAGGCTAACCGAAATTGATTCGGGGTAAGCACTCACTCACTCACTCACTCACTAGCTCTCGCTGAGCCTTCCACTAAAAGGAAAACTAATCACACTCGTCCTCGTTGTCGACTCGACTCTCCATCCATCAAACTGACGCCACGCCACTTCCTGCGAGTGCTCCTCCGTTTCTGGTTAAAAATGGACTCTGCCCCGCTGTCAGTTTCAATAACGTGAACTGCTGGAGGAGAGGAGGAGGACGATGAAAAGGACACCGGTGGAGTGTCATGTGCGTAGTCGTTATGGTTGGTAGAGATACTCGGTACCTACAACCTTAGCCGGCCAATCCTCGATAGCTGTCCAACTGACAGCTGAGCGGGATGAGCCCCTGAGTGGGGGCTGAACCCCACCCGATTCCGCAGTTGACGCATTTCCATTTACAGGTCCTGTTTCCCCGACTCGTGCCGCTGCATTAATTATTCAGTTTCGGCATTTTTAATGGGGGAGAGGCAGTTGTCAAAATCAAGCTTAGAACAAGCATATATCCCACTGCATTTAAATTTTAATCGAATGAAAACATTTGCGTAACAATTTGGCAGCATGCAGCCATTGTGTGTCCTTCCGCCTGCTGCCAGGACACAAGGATACACGGAATCCCCGAGCAGCTGCAGATACAATACGTAATCATTCGACGACGCCTCCGCTTACACACATTTTCCAAAATGAAAATCAATACCGGCGGAGGCGCGGAGCAAGGGGTGAGCTATCCGCCCGTCTCTTGTCTCTGCTCTCCTCTCTCCGGGGGAAAAAGTCCCCGTGGCCCGGCTCCAAACTTCTGCACATGCTGTTGCATATTTTATCAATTCAACTGCAAAGTCATTCAAATGGATGGCAAAGACATGACGGAAAGAGTGGGGGGACCTGATGCGGCTAAGGACTAAGGACTCACGACTAACGACGTCAACACAGAAGCCCCGCATGGGGCAAGCAAACACTGGGAAACCCAAAGATTCTTTTGATAATGGGGTTATGACACTGCAGTGTCTCTTACGTTAATTGGAATCATATTTCTCGACAGTTCTGGCTGGGAAAACAAAAGCAGATCCTACACTATTGCAAAAGTTGTTACACTTCCATTAAAGTACGGTTCTGAGGTTTCAGTCTCGCTAACAAATAAATTTATCAATTGAAGTAACAACTTATTGGGACAAATATTCCAAAAATTCCCAGTATTTCCCTGGTGTATCCCGGGGCTATTACCTCTCCACAGCAGACTCTTAATAAATCAAATATGCAAACCTCACAAAGAAGACGCCGGACCACCGACCGACCGACCGACCGAGAGCGGTAATTAAGTTTGGCCATGAAACCGCATCGCATCAAAGGCAATTTCCTCTCCTGGCCCTGACAGCTCACCCACGCCCAACTTGCCTCCTCCTGCTCCTGCTCCATCTCCACCTACCTCTGCCCCTCCACGGGCCCAATTGATTTCAGTTATGACTTTCGATGCTTATTTGCGGATTAATTGATTTCCGGAACTCCAAACAGAGTCGAGTGCGGACGGGTGGCTACATAAGACTAAAGACTAAGGACTAGCCTACGGACTACACAGAAACCTCTTCCTTTCTACTAGGTGCTGCTCGAGTTGGAGCTGATGCTCTGCAGGGAGCTGTTGGAGGCGGTCTTCCTCAGGGTTTCGCCCGCCAGGCTGCACAGGT
Source organism: Drosophila greeni (assembly GCA_018874515.1). Classification (NCBI taxonomy): domain Eukaryota; kingdom Metazoa; phylum Arthropoda; class Insecta; order Diptera; family Drosophilidae; genus Drosophila; species Drosophila greeni. Next base: position 14,641 of record JAEIIM010021540.1, on the reverse strand, counting down.
TCTGGACGAGAAGGGCCGAGGGAGCCGCGTTACCGGATCCCGAGGAGCTGCGGTTGAGCAGCGTTGGCGAGGACGTGGCTTTGGCCGGATTGGAGTTGGTTGCGTTGGCGTGGTGATGGTGCCTCAGTGGCTGCGGCGAGGTTGGGTTCGAGAGCCCGGACTCGTGGATGGGCGACAGGGTCGGGGACCGGGTCCTCAGGAAGTGCTTCCTCCGCTGTCTCCGGTAGACGTTGCCCAGACTGGGCAGGGTCCGGCTGCTGGTCTGGCAGGACTGCTGCTGCAGGTTGCTGGCGAAGCCCAAGGTCTCGGCCAGCTCGGCCAGCTCCTGACTGGTCTGGTTCATTTTCCGCCTCGTCGGCGGCGGCAGGGCGGGCGGCAGGGTCAGCGTGTAGGTGGTGACGCTGTCGTCCCTTATCACGGAGGTGGGCAGCAGCATCACCTCCTTCTGGCCGCCGCTCGACGGACTGGTGCTCAGCTCGCTGCTCTCCAGGGAGCTCCGGCTCGGCGAGCTGGCCGGCGGTGTGGGCGTGGCCGTCGAGGTGGCATAGCCGCGTCCCGCCGCCTGCAGTTGCAGCGGACGTATCTGATTCTGCTTGATGCCGGAGCCCCCATGACTCTGGTGGTGCTCCTTGCCCGCCGCGAGGCCGTGGTGCCCGCCATGACGACAGCGCGGTCTCCGGTACCGTCCCAGCAGGCGCAGCATGTGCCGCAGCCTGGAGCTCCTCGGTGGCGTCGGAGGGACGGTGGCCGGCTTCAGCGGCAGGTCCTGATCCACGCCGCCGTTCAGGGTGCGTATGAACTGTATGGGGGGCAGCTCCTGGGCGCTCAGTTTGGCCGCGGCGGCCGCTTCTTCTCGCTCCCGGAACGTCAGGGCGGCGAGGAGATCGTTGGGCACGTCCGGACTGTCGGGCACCGAGGCGCAGCAGTTCCATTTCCTCCGCCAGCGCTGGTGCTTCGAGATGTTCCCGGCCGCCGTCGCCGACGACGAGGATCCCCCCGTCTGGCTGGTCAGGGTGCGCGTGCTGCTGCTTCCGCCGGCACTGCTCACCGCCCCCGAGGAGCCGGCGGCCGCGCCCCTCCTGAGGCGGAAGGTGCACAGGGTGCACTGCTCCGTGTACTGGAGATATGTCGCCGGCCGCTGCGGACGCGGCTCCGCCGAGAGCAGCGAGCCCTTGGCCAGGCTCACGCGACGCTGCAGGGAGCTGGCCGCGAAGCTGGAGCAGCAGTGGAAGCTGCTCAGGGTGTCCTGCTCCAGCTGGATCTGCTGGGGAACCCGCCGCTCCTCCAGCACCGAGCACACGTAGATGGCCTGCCGGCTCTGGTGGAACTCCCTGGAGCTGGCGCAGCAGTGCAATCTCAGGGACTGCTCTGTTGTCTGACCCACCGCCGCCTCCTGGTTCTGCTGCTGGCTGGGATGCGGGGCACTGGAGCAGCAGTACAGCTGCTGGCCACCCGGCAGCGACTTGGACGGAATGTGCGGCTCGGGCAGCGAGGCCGAGAAGTGAACGCTGCCGTTTTTGGCCACCCCCGCGGGAGGAGCTGCCTCCTGGAGCTGTTTGGCCTTGGCCTCCTGCGCCTGGCGGTGGTTCCTGATGTACTCGTACGTGGTCAGTCCCAGGAACGAGATGTAGATGTGAAAGAAGCACAGGTGCAGCAGCAGGCCGGCGCTGACGGCGGCCAGCAGGCCCAGGACGCCCAGCAGCAGCAGGAAGATGGTCTCGTTGACTCCGATTCCTCCGACCACAGGGGCCACCGTGTGGTTGGTGAGCGAGGTGCCCGGCTGCGCTGTGCTGGACTCAATCAGCGCCGTAAAATTCTCCAGGAGCGTGGGCAGTGTGGAGGAGATGCTGGCGTTCGCCTGCAGCAGCAGCAGCTGCTCATCGTCGTCATCCATTGCCCGTCGCCGCTGCTCCTCCTCCTCCATCGTCGGCTGCTGCTCCATGCCCAGGCTCAGTGTGAGGTTTATGTAGTCGCCGCCATCCAGGGGAATGTGGTGCCGGCTCGTGTCCACCTCGGAGCCCAGGCGGCACCAGTAGAAGCTCAGCCACTCCGGCTGGATGTAGTAGAAGACGATCTGGGCCACCACGGCGGCCACGATGACGAGGGTGGCCACCACCGCACTGACCACGCACATCAGGAAGGCCACATAGTTCCTCGAGCCGATGCAGTGATTCAGCCACTTGCAGTGGTGGTCGAACTTGCCCACGCACTTGTTGCACACCGAGCAGTGCTTCGTGCGGCTGGACGAGGTCCGGATGTTGCACAGGTGGCACCGCCCGTTCTCGATCACGTGCCCGTGCTTGGTGCGATCGAACTCGGGCACGATCCGGTCGTTGCGGTGCACCCGCCGGAGCTCCTTGTCCGCGGGGTCCGTCAGCAGGGCGGTGAGGTGGGAGGCGATGTGGACCAGGTAGAGGCCGGTGATCAGCCCGTAGAGGGGTCCCTGCAGGGGCGTGTGAAAGGCCGGTATGAGCACCCAGTAGCTGGCCACGCCGAACAGAAGGAGCACCAGCCAGCCGAAGAGCTGGAGGGGATGCAGGGGCAGCTGCAGTCCGTGGAGGCGTCTGCCCCGCCGGTGCTGCACATCGGCGATGTTGTTCTGGTAGCTCACCAGCTGCGACAGCCGGCACAGACCGAGGGCTCTGCCCTGCCTCCGCTCGCTGGACGATGCTGGCGGCGCTGGGGGAGGTCCGCTTCCCGGGGGTTTGGCGACGGGGGAGGTGGGCACTGATCCCTTGACTGGCTCCTCGCTGCCCGACTCGGTCAGGCTGGCAGTGCTGATGGTTATGATGTGGTCCGTCGCCTCCGTCGGCCTGACTCCGTTGGCTCCTTTGGGTCCGGGTCCTAGTCCAGCTTGCGTTGTGGACATCTTGTCGATGCGTCTGAAGGGGATGTCTCGTTCGATGGCAATGGCAATGACGGTGAGGCTGAACCAGATGTGGATGAAGTGGATGATGTGTGATGTTTGATGAAGGGTCCTGCTTGCCAGCTGTACATTACATCGGATGCTTAGCCACGCCCTCAACGGATGATGATGCAATCCAGCGGGGGAGAGACCTCATATGATTCCCAAGCGACTTTTAAGCATGGTTCAATGTCAAGTCTGTGCTTATATCTTGTAATAATTTAATTGCGTTCCTTCTTCTATTTGTTTTTGAGATGTTTTTAAGTTTTCAATATTTTTGTTAGGTTTGCGGCACTCCGATAGGGAATTATAGAATTATTTTCACTTCAACAATGTTTTTGTGCTGTGGATTTATTACATTTATTTCGTATTTATTTGTTTATTGGTAAGTCTTAATGTGGTTTGTCTTCACTTTTGGTTTGTTAATCAATATTACGATAAAAAATATGCTTTTGATTAGCTTTGGATGATTCTCTGTCTCTTACAGTCCAATTCGATTGAGTTTTACTCTTCAAAACGCTTATTTCTTTATTTATTTATGTCAAAATCCCGTGTGCTGATTTATTTTCGACGAAACTTTTTGTTGCCTATTTTCTGGCTGTCTTCCCGCTTCACTGGCTCCGTCTGGGCACTTATTGTTACTGTTTTTATTGGCTTTCTCTTTTACTTCATTTATTTTTTACTAGAACCTCCTCTGCTATGTGTTGTTGCTTTTTCTGTCTCTTCTTTGCCTCTGCTATTTTGTTTTTCTGAATGGCGCAGCGGTTAACGGTTCATACGTGAACGAATTTTGTTGTTTTCGCTCTTGCCCCGAGTGTGTTTGCTGTTATTGTTGTTGCTGCTGCCGCTGTGGGGGGTGGTAACACTAAAAAGCGGGCGCAGAAAACCAGGATTGTCGCCACCCCCGTCCGCCTCGCCGTTTTCCTCTTCGCGAGATTCCTGCCCTATGATTCCCCTTCAGCGCGGCGGCCCTTTTGCTTTTTCGCTCTGCGTTTTGCTATTTGTTTTCGACTTCGACCACACACACACACACAGCACACACACGGACGCACACAAGGGCGTCGCGTCGCGAATTAAAATAACGGTTGCGCTTACTTCAGCATCTGAACAATCCGACTCCTTCAACCGACGCGACCAAACAAACGAAACCTAGCTCTCGGCATCTCCGCCGACCAGGCAGAGCATTCAATTTGCGAGTTAACAGACAAGTGGAAAGTGGAATTCGACTCCAGCGAACCAACTTAACGGAGAGAGTACTGTAAGCTCAAGCTCAGCCTGTGCTCGATAACAGCTGCTAACTACCACTGTTGGGATACACTAACCTTCATGGGTTTGTAAACTTCAGACGTTCTCTGCAGGGGCTTAAAAAATACATGAATTGTAGAATTAACTAACTAAAATTATTTAAGGCTAGATATGGCCCAACTTGGCGATGGAATTATGAATTATACAATTTAAATGCTTTAGTATACTAATAATCGAGTGTGATAATAAGAAAGAAAGAAAGTTTGATATTTGTAAGCCAGTGTAAAGCACTCTCTTTCCGTCAAACGCCAGCCGAGAGAGCACAGAGCTGGAAAGATTGAACGTCCCGCTCCCGCTGATTGAAAGCTATTGAGCTTTCCCCGTTGAAAGCTGACGCCAGTCAACTTCGGAGGTTACAACCACCACCCCCCAGGCGCCAGCAAAAGAGAGAGTGAAGGGGCGTAGCGGGACAGCTGTGTGCGGTTTTGCCGGTTGCCGTTAGTCAGATGAAGAGAAAGAAGAAGAGTTGCTTTCGGGGGATTTTTTACGCTGTTTGCGGGGATGTTTCCTTTCATTTAAGAGATATGACCCTTAAGATATTATTAACAAATAGTAGGAAATAACCCATAACCAGTATCCCATCCTATTAGTATCTTTATCAACTTAAAAAAAAAACGAGCCTATTTTTTAGCGCACAAATCGATTTAAGCAAGGTTATACCTCGGTTGATCTTATCTTATATCGAAATTTAAAATGCTTGTTGAGCTCTAATTATTTAAAGTTTATTGTTAAAATAATTTGGCATCTAATTTTAATTTGCAATTTTATTAAGGTTTAAGAGTCTTATTAAGAGTTCTAAGAATATCTATCCCTGTTTTTTGCAGCGGATTATTAGCTTGTTAGCCCAATGACTCACGCTGGCATCCCTGGGGACTCATATCGCAACAGGAAGCAACTATTATATAACACCAAATGGGCCAGGACAGGGGGGTCACAGCAGGACACTGGAGACTGGCACGCACCTTTCGCTTTTCCCAAACGGTGCTCCTCCACCCTTTTCCCTTTTTTCGGCCCGCCAGCATCATTTTTTATTTATTTATGCCGTCGCCAGAGCTCACGTGAGAGGTGGCGGCGTCAGGTGTTAGATGAAATGGAAAGCACACTCGAGAGAATATTTGGAGCACGTGCTGGCTGGGCTATGGCAGCAGGCACTCTTCAGCACTTGGTGTGATTTTATTTACTTCGAAGGATGTATGGTATCGTGGGGAACTTTCCAAGGAAAAGCCAAGGGAGACAGGCCGACGCCTGAGTGACCGACCGAAAGAACGATTGGCAAATATTTATGCTCGCAATCTCTGGACTTGTCGCAGGGAAACGAGGTCACCGCCGGGGCAGGGGCGGGCGGAGCAGGACGAGCCATTAGATGGATACGGATAGTGAGCCGGGGATTTATGTAAGCCGCAGCCAAGCTGAGACTGTGGGACTGTCCTCCGCTGGAGACCGGCTAATGGGTATCCTGCAGGAAGAAAGCTACGGTTCTTAAGCCTCGTAAAGTCGAAAGGCAAATTACCAACACAAAATACCCAAAATATGCGAGTGGATATATACATATGTATAGTATCAATGGAAAGCCCACAAATTTGTTTATTTTGCATAATATAAGCAGACGGAATTTAGGAAGACGACAACCCAAACGATGGTGTTAGCAATTTATCAAGTATTTATAGGTAATTATGATATATATATTTGCTATTCCCCGAGAAGCTGTTTTAACAATTACAGTAAGGGTATAAACAAATAAGTTTGTAATAATTAAACGAAACTCCAGATAAAATTATACTCAAAAGCATTGAACAAAATAGCTTCCGAGACCTAGAGAGCTACAGAGTAAATGCTTAAAACCAATACCAAAATTTGATTCGATTTTGTTGGGAAAATAAAATGAGTTCTCTATAGTTTCCGGCTCAGTGTTATTGGCTCCTGGCAACGATAACAAAACAGGACGAGGAAGCCCCGCCGCATCCTGCCCGCCTACTGAAGGATACCGGTAGCAAGGAAAGCAGAGATAAGCAGAGCTAAGCACTTCCACTGAACCGTCAAAATCGAGATGGCTACCAATTTTACGAGCTTCTCCAGACACACCAACTAACGAGGCGGAGAAGATAGGCTTTAAAAGACAAAGTAGGCAGTTTGTTCACAGTGAAAATTCGGGCTTGGGGCTTCGAATCAGTTCTCACTCGAAGCTCTCAGAGAAACGATACACACTATTGACCAAGTAAAGATAGGGTGCAACGCGAATTCAAGGCGGCAAGATGATAGACATTCTGTCGCTGCCGCGCCGGAACAAGGTGTCCGGTAGCCCGGCACTTTTGAAGATGGTCTCCTCGTACAAGACCGGCCTGCCCATCAACAGTCTGCCCGGCTGGGAGCTGATACCCCTTAACTGCAAGCTGCCCATGCTCAAGTGTCCCGGGAACCAGGTTATATTCTCAAAGAATAAGATCGGACAGTCGGTAAGTGGAGAACCTGAGGCAGGGATCAGTTTTGGGATCCAGGCAAAGACTGAAAAGATCTTTACGTAAAGCTATTCCTCACGAACCCGAGAGTCTCGTCCCACACTCGGAATCCCTTTGGTGTGCGGCTTTCTTTTACATTATCCAGGAGAAACAAAATCTTATTATTAATCGATTTTAAAATTCTGTAAATCCCACTGCAGTTCAAGAGCGGCATGCAGGAGTTTGTATCCTCTGTAACAGAGCACATCCCAGAGTACAACCCGCTGCACGACTCCAACCTGAAGACCTTCTACTCGAATGAGCGAAACCTGAAGCGCCTGCGCGAGAACGGCGAGATTACGCAGGACAACGATGTGATCTGCAACCTGAAGGACTTCAACCAGCACCGCCAGGAGCTGCACAAGTCGCAGCTCTACTACATCCTGCAGGCGTACAAGAGGCGCGAGCAGGAGCAGTACGATCGCATGCTGATCGCCAATGCCGAGTCCATAACGAAGCGGGATCACCAGAACCTGTCGGCTCGCCACCAGTGCACCGACCAGGTGCTGACCCGGAAGCAGCAGCTGGAGGCGGAGCGGCACGAGCGGAAGGTGCACCTCCTGAACATCACGTACGAGAAGTTCAAGCGGCTCGAGAACCTGGCCGCGATGCAGAACATGCTGCTGGAGCACCGCAAGATGCTGACGAACATGCGAGTGGCCGCGCACATCAGCATGTGCGAGGACCTGCAGCGGAAGCAGCTGATCAAGCAGAAGAAGCTCTTCCAGTTCAAGAAGGACCGGTTCAACAAGAACATGCGGCTGCTGAGGAAGCAGCGGCTGAACAAGAGCACCGAGCACCAGATCCAGTCCTGGGACAAGCGGCTGGACGAGCGCATAGCCCAGCAGGGGCGGATCAACTACCTGCTGCAGGACGTGGAGAAGGAGCGGGCGAAGTTCATCGAGAGGCACAAGGCCCTGTACAGGGACAAGTGGCAAAGGATTCAGGACGAGATCAAGGAGCGCTCCCGCAAGTCCATCGCGGCTCGGATTCCGAAGAACAGAAAGCGCCGCAAGCCGAAGCAGCCGGCTCCGACGCAGGTCTCGAAGCACACCTTCTGCGACGAGTACGAGGCCACCTTCGAGGGCCTGCTGGACAACGACCTGTGCTACGCTTTGAACGCCGCCATTGCCATGGAGGGCCAGACGCCGCTGACCTTCGCTCCCGATGATCCCATCTACAAGGCGGCCCGCTACATCCTCGATCACATAATCACCGGCTTCAACGAGGATCTCAGCGAGGACCAGTGCGCCCTACTGGTCCTCAGCTCACGCATCCAGGAGTTCATCTGCGACGCCAAGAAATATGTGCATTCTGTGAGTAGATGAGGGACAACGAATGCCTTTAGGAGTTAATCTCTCCCTCCTTCTGCAGAAAGCTGCCCAGATCATTGGCTTTGCGAGGGACCACTGCGCCATTGAGGTTCCAACGTCGTTGACCAGACCGGCGCCGCAAAGGAATCATTCGCGCGCCTCACACGTCTCCTTCAGCGGCGTGGCCAGCACCATTGGCGTGGGCAGCTACGAGATCCATCCGTTCGTGGACGTGCGTCCCTGCTCGGAGCGCAGGCCCACTCCGGCGGGCTCGCTGGCCTCGCTGGCAGTCAGCCAAATAGGCGAGCGGGTGATTCAGGACAGGTCGCGAATGCCGCACCTCAAGCGCAACCAGATCGTGTACATCGAGCACTACCTGGTGAAGTTCAAGCGGGACCTGCTGGTGGGCCTGGACAAGCTGGTCTTCGCGGCCATTCAGTGTCACTTCGACAACCAGGTGATGGAGGTGCGCGAGGAGCTGCTGGCTCTGGACAGAAACTATCTGTTCGACCAGATCGCCCGGGGCATACTCAGCTACGCGGTGAACGCGCTCAACTACCAGTCGGTGCTCAAGCTGAGCGTGAGCGTGCTGTCCTGCGAGATCATATGGGAGCTGCAGCAGACGCTGCTCAAGCCGGGCATTGATCCCCGGGGCATGAACCATCCCACGTCCTGTGGCACCGAGAGGGAGCGCGAGAGTCTCGCTCTCTGCATTCCCTAGAAGGAGCAGGAGCGGGATCCTCTCCAGACAACAAATTTTACGTAAAGGCTGGCGACACTTCCCCTCAGTCCGGTCTTCCTTTTCTGGGTCACCAAATCTACCAAATTTCCTGTGCTTCGTTCGTTGTCAATTCCGTGTTGAATAAATATGTTAATTTTTGTAAAAAAATGAACTAGGAACAATTACCGAAAATCAGCTCTAGGTTAAGTTCAAATGGCTCCTAATTTGCATGTCTTGAGGCGCTCTTGCATATACATTTAATGTTAAATAGCAAGGGAATCACTTACCGCTGCAGCTTTCGGCTTTTGGTTAGCAGGTTCCGCTGTTTCCTTTGCAGATTTCAATTGTAAACACGAAACACAAACAAACCCGATTTAAGACAGTTCCAGAGCATGGTGTGTGCAACAGCTGGTTGGAGTATCGATTGTCAGTACGCCATCCTATCGATAAGGGTCGCCATCCTATCGATAGGCCTCGTCGCAAAGTGACCGCGTTCGGGCATTTCAAACAATGAATTTGAAAATATTAAATTCCGCCTTAACTTTAGTGTTCCCGTTGTTTATACGTTTTAAAGGGATTTTAATGAGTAAGTTTAGTTGTTTCTATAGAACTTTTACTATTTAAATACACAAACAAAAAAAGTTTTAAAATGCATGGCAACTAACTTTCCTTACTGCCTAAAACTACTTATTTGTTTTTTTTAAATTGGTTTAATTATATTCCTCCTAAGACCATAATACAATGCACCTCTTAGGCATTTTGCGTTTCTTTGTCCGTTAATTAGACTTTAAAAATACGCTGAAGGCGGCTGTAGTTGCTTCCAATCAATAATCATTTGCATGTATAATAACGAGCTAGGTGCTATATAACCTAAAGCTTTTACGTTCCTGGAAATAGTTCCATAAGATCGGCAGACACTACAGGTGGCCGACCTGGCGCTGGATACAAAAACTTTGTTTAACCATAACTTTAAAGTGAGTGAGAGAAATAAATTAAAAAAACTAGTGAAAGTACAAATGGAATGACTTTGAAAATGTTTAGGCCTTACGGAATACGAAATGACACCCAATCCCCAGGACTACGCTCATCCCGAGGACGTGGCGGACTGGAAGCCGTCGGGTGTGCTCTTCGAGAGCGATGTGGGAACAGACGACGGCGCCCTGTCCTCGTACACCGGCGAGTTCAAGCAGGCCCAGGCCTGGGAGAGACCTCTGGTGTGGCGCAACATAGTGACTTTCACAGTCACCCATCTGGCTGCGCTATATGGTGGATACCTGATGGTCACACAGACCAAGCCTGCAACAATACTATTCGGTTGGTATAGTCACGGGTCCCTGTAGGCCTGTCTGGTAATGTCCCGTTCCTACCTCCCTCTGCATCCTTCAGCTCTCGTGATGTACTGCCTCGGCATGCTGGGAGTTACGGCTGGCGCCCACCGACTCTGGGCCCATCGATCCTATAAGGCCAGGTGGCCGGCTCGCCTCTTCCTGATCATCTGCAACTGTATCTCCTTCCAAGACTCCGTCTTTAGTTGGGTGCGCGACCACCGGATGCACCACAAGTACTCCGAGACAGATGCCGATCCGCACAACACGTCCAGGGGCTTCTTCTACTCGCACATTGGCTGGCTGCTTGTGAAGAAGCATCCGGATGTAATTATGAAGGGCAAGGGCCTAGATCTCTCCGACATCCGCGCCGATCCCATTGTGATGTTTCAGCACAAGTGCGTATAGGACTCGGTATACCTCATGCCCCTGAATAACCGAAATTCATTTAGGTACTACTATTACCTCATGCCGCTAGGCTGCTTCATCCTGCCCACCCTGATTCCCTGGCTGTGCTGGAACGAGACGCTGGCCAGCTCCTACTTCGTGGCAGCCATCTTCCGCTGGTGCTTTCAGTTGAACATGACTTGGATGGTGAACAGCTCGGCCCATGCCTGGGGCAACAAGCCCTATGACAAGTAAGAATGGAAATCCAGAGTCCAGGAGCACATCCCACTATTTGTCCTTCGTTTACCCCACACAGCGGCATGAATCCCTCGCAGAACGCCTTCGTTTCGCTTATGACCTTCGGGGAGGGCTGGCACAACTTCCATCACGTGTTTCCCTGGGACTACAGGACGGCCGAATGGGGCGGCTACACCCTCAGTCACGCTACCCTCCTGATCGATCTGTTCGCCAAGGTCGGCTGGGCCTACGACCTTAAAACCGTGAGGTCGGAAATGATCAAGAAGCGGTCCCGGCGGACAGGCGACGGTACCCATGAACTATATGGCGCGAATGTTGTTCCCAGCGATGCTAAGAAGATAACGTGGTCATAAGGGGGATGAGCTTTGTTTGGATTCATTTCTATAATATCTATCTCTATGCATTTATATTTGTGATTTGAAGATGTAGTTAGGTTTACTGAATAAAATGTGAAAAAGAGGGCATAGCTGAACTTAGCCGGACTACCTTTAAATATTTAGTTTTCATCAGGAATGACATTAACTCAAAAACAGCGACTTGGCTTCTGAATTTTACAATTAATGTGAGTTTGTTTCTTTGTTCGCGAAGAACAATTCAGTAGTATCTGCCGTATAGTTCAATGGAACTTGCAAACTTTTAAATATATGGCATTCATTAGTTCACATTTAAGCGAAAAGCGTGATTGAAGTGTGTGCATAATTACCCGGCTGTGTCCCTCTCAATGTTCGCAAACTAATTAACAAGAGCTTAATCAAAGCAATTAATGACCCTGATTTATGACTTTTGCTTCTGATTGTTTCTGATTGCTGCAGGTTGGTGCAACTATTTTGGCGCAGGCGTGCCTATTGAACGATGCAAGAATCAGGAATTTATAGATTTTAAATGCATTTTATGTGTGGTCTGGAGCTTAACCTAGTGTGTACTGTATTCTTTAAGTATTATTTAGGAAAACTGAACGGCGCCCCAAAGGGGTACATCATTGAGTTGTAGGGTGCACCCGGAGCGCCGAGCAGGGGAAACGGAAAAACTTGCGGTGGCAGTCCAGCAGCAGCTGTGTTGCTTTTTGAGCCGCGCTTTCGCTTTGGAGGTGCTGCAGGCTGCTCGTCGCTGGATTCGGACTCCTCATCGCTTTCGCTGCTAGCCTCTGATGCCTCATCTTCGTCGTCGTCTTCGTCATCATCATCGTCCTCGTCTTCTTCCTTTGGTTCCACCTTCATCCGCTTTTGCGGCGTCTTCTTGGCAGCTATCTTCTTGGTGCTTGCCAACTTTTTGTCCTTTTTGGCCTTGACGGGAATAACTGCAACGGGAGCTGCAGCTGCAGCTGCTGGAACAGCAGCAGGAAAGGCGAACCGCTGCTGATCACCGGGATAAGCGGACATTTGCTGCATGATGAACTCCATGAAGGCTTGCATGGCAATGTTCAGGTTGGGCGGACTGGGACAGCTTTTGAGGCTGTGATATCGGCTGGAGCAATTCCGGCAGATCATCTGGCAATTGAAGGAGGTGTGACCCTGCAAAGGACATGTTATTAGTCGAGCTAAGTTAGCACGCGAATGCCAGAACCCACCTTCTTATCGCAGAGGCCGCACACATCAGTTGTTTTGTTTTTGCTTCTGCTCTTTCCGGCCTTCTGATCCTTTTTGTCCTCAGCATCGCTGCTCTGCTCGTCGTCCTCTTCGTCCGTAATAGTGAACTGGCGTTCTTGAGAGCCCATGCAGACCACGTCTTCCTCGGAGGGTGCTTTCCTGAGTTTTTTGGAGGTGGGCTTGCTACCACCAGCAGCCTGCACCTTCTCCTTGGCAGCCGGTTTGCTCTTCGCTGGCGGCGGATCTTCGTCGTCATCGGAATCCGAGGATGAAGACTCGGAAGATGAAGACTCGGAGGATGAGACCGGTTTGCTGGCCTTCGTTTTGGACGAGACGGTCGCCACAGCGGCGGGTTTGCTGCCGCCCTTTACGGCTTCGCCAGGCTCCGGTTCAGATTCCTCTCCCTCCGAGGAGGAGGAACTCGATGAACTTTCGTCTTTTTTCGCTAACTTGGGCTCCGGTTTGACCACTGCTTTGGGTTCTTGGTTGGGCTTCAGCAGCAGCTCCTTCTCCTTTTTGATATTGATCAGCGGAAGCTGAGGTGGGTTCTTTTCCACGACAGAAGGCATTGCCGGTGGAGGTGGAAGACTCTCCTGTATGTGTGAGGATGGAGCAGGCGATGTGGCCGGAGGCGGAGCAGCAGCACCTGGAGGATCCTCGGTGAATTCGCCTACGTTGTCGTAGTACAACATGTGACTGCTTGTGGGGCTCTTTTGTCGGTCTGTGGCGTGCCAAGAGCGGTTGCGTCCACGACCCCGGATGCGTCTACCTCGTCCACCGCCGCCACCGCCACCACCTCCGCCTCCACCCACGCCACCTGCGCTTCGACCTCTTCCTCTGCCGCCTCCTTTGTTCCGTTGCTGGTGCATATTCTCGGGCGGTTGCTGGGGATCCCGGAATTTGTTGAAGGAGTCCTCTCTGCCCCGTCCGCCCCCGACGTTGCCATTGCTGTTACTGTGATTGCCTTGCACCTGACCGCCACCTGTGTGTCCTCGATCGGTCCAATTGCCATTGGATTGATGGTTGAGCGTCTGGTGACTGCCTCTGGCTTCGCCGCCGCTGCGTCTCTGCTGACCACTGCCGTAGAAGTGGGGCCTCGAGTGATTCCAACCGCCAGATTGTCCTCCTCCGTTGTGCATCGTTGGTATTTTTAATTTTTACAAACCCGCTCGGCGCACGTGTTGAGTCGATTGTCCTTATCGATAGAATTTTATCGGAACTAGCGGTGGCAGTTTGGATATTCTACCGGCTATTATTCAAGCGCAAGTTGTTAAACGCTAATTCATTTTGATGAAAAAGAAATATATATATTTATAATAAGGCAGTTTTAATTTTTTAATTTACAGTTTTAATTCTTAGTACAGTATAAGCAAAAGGGAATTTAGCTTTTTTTTTCGTTATTTTCGATAACTGCTGTTACTTGGGATATCGACGTCAGACGCACCACTAACAACAATTCTCAAGAGCAACAAATTTGGAAATGGATTATAAAAAAAAGACATCCTTCGGGAAAACCCGCTTTCAAAACAATGCACACAAAGAGAAGCTGGACTCTCGCACAAAATCCTGGGGAACGGTCAAGTTCAAGCCGCAGGCGTTCAGGTCCAACAAGCCCGCCTTCACGCCACCCGATCCGCAGGCAACAGCGAAACCATGGCAGCACGTGAAGAACGATATTATCGACGACTCGGAGGAGTTGAGCCATGCCAGTCGCCTGGATGTGAACAGCGAGGACGCCAGGCAGTTTATGCAGCAGCGGGAGCAGAACCACCGGCGCAACATCATCGAGACCCATCGATCGGAGCCCACAAAGTGGGAAACCTTCGACGATGAGAAACAGCAGCCCTCTACCTCGGCAAAGGCCAGATTTTGGCAGTGCGACAAATCTAAGGGCGAGCTACCCACGGACGTCAAGAACTTCACATTCAAGGAACGCAACTTTTACCGCCGAAAGTTAACGATGGGCTTAACTCTGGGCGGCGTAAACCTTGACGGGGCCATCAAAGATTTGCAGAGGAACAAGTGCCAGCTGGAGAATTTAGGCTTCAAACCAAAAGTCCCCAATCCGGCTCAAAAGAGCGGAGGCAATCCTTTCCAGAAGAGCCACAAGCCCTTTCAGAAAAAGCGCAAGGGAAAAAAATCGAAGGAGTAATAGTTATCTACAATTAAAGCCTATACATAATTGAAACGAAACTACTTCTCGAAATGTTTTTTGGGGTGGGAAAGTAAAATGAATTAGTTAATTAATTCGTACAATTAATTTAAACATTCTTGCTTAGTGTCAATATTCAACATAATGTTTACTTTTAATTTTATAAGCTACAAAAATAAGAGTTTAGTCTTTTA
>JAEIIM010021478.1:0-21898 GCA_018874515.1 Drosophila greeni | reverse complement strand
TGCCGTTGAAAGGGAAAAGCTTGTTCTCGATGTCGAGCTTCAGGATCAAACAGCTCCCTGCGATTGGAAATTCAATGGCGAACCCATCGTGCCAAGTGATCGCATCGAGATTAAGAACTTGGGAGGCGGAAAGCATCAGCTGATCTTTAAGAACCTGGATATGTCCGATGAGGGGGAAGTTACCTGCGAATCGGGACAGCTTAGTTCCAAGTGTAATATAACGGTGCGCAAGGGTGAAAGTAGACCAAATATTGATTGTCCTGATCATTTTGCTGGGCCAATTAGTGCTCCTGTCGTCTTAGTGGTACCATATAAAGGTATGTAAGAATTTAAAACCACTTTAAATTTAGTTTGCGTTATTTAGGGCACTGCATTACTATATCGATTCTAACCGTTTTTCCTATATCCTATTACGCATATCATTTTAGTTTCCGGTACTAAGCAAACTCCTGTGGAAGCAAAATTATTTAAGGATGGCAAGCCCTTACCCGTTAAGGATGTAGAGGTCGCTGTTATCGATGACAAGGTTACATTTAAGATAAAAAAACCATCGCGGGACTTATCCGGACCATATCAGGTTAAAATATCAAACGGTCAAGGTGAAGATACGAAGGATGTTCAAGTGATATGCCAAGATGTTCCTCAGCCTCCAAATGACGTTGATATTACCGATATATATCAGACATCCTGTGTGGTTAACTTTAAGCCCCCGTCTGATGACGGCGGCTCTCCTATAATAAAATATGTTATTGAACGACAAGATTTAAGCAAAAAACAAGGCTGGGAGCCTGTCTCTGAGGTTAAACCTAACGAACCATGTAGCAAGAAAATTGATGACCTGATACCAAAAAAACAGTACAGATTCCGGATTCGTGCTGTAAACAGTATTGGTCCTTCAGATCCGGCAACCTTTAAGAATACAATCCTGGCCAAGGATCCATGGGATGAACCTGGTAAGCCCAAGGAAGTGGAGCTTACTGACTGGGACAAGGATCACGCAGATCTGAAATGGGAATCACCAGATAGTGATGGAGGAGACCCGATCACAGCCTATATTGTGGAGTTCAAAGAGAAGTTTTCCAATGACTGGGTTGCAGGGAAGGAAGTTGATGGCGATGCCAGGACTGCCACAGTTGATGGCCTTAAAGAGGGCCAACAGTACGAATTCCGAATCCGTGCTATTAACCGAGCAGGACCAGGTGAACCCAGTGACAAGACAAAATCCATTATTGCCAAATGCCGTTTCGTCAAACCATTCCTGGTGAGCGATGGCCTCACGAATATTACAGTGAAAAAGGGCCAAACCATACGTTACGATATCAAGTATGATGGTGAGCCCGAACCACAAGCAACATGGGTAAAGAACACCGATAACTTAAAGTTTGATAACCAACGCATTTGTCTTGAACAATTGGATAGGAACTCTTCAATAACTATTAAGAAAGCGGTGAGGAAGGACACAGGAACATACAAATTGGTATTATCCAATAGTTCCGGAACCATAGAGTCCGAGGCCCAAGTTGTGGTCCTCGATCGACCCTACGCTCCGGGTGGTCCCTTCGAACCCGAAGAAGTTCGTGCCAATCACATCAAGATGAAGTGGCGACGTCCCGAGGATGACGGTGGCTGTGACATCACAGGCTATGCCTTGGAGCGCATGGATGAGGAGACGGGACGTTGGATACCTGCGGGAGAAGTTGGCCCCGATGAAACTTCCTTTGATTTTAAGGGATTAACACCGAACAAGAAGTACAAATTCCGTGTCAAAGCGATTAATAAAGAAGGCGAATCGGAGCCTTTGGAAACCACAGATGCCATTGTGGCCAAAAATCCCTATGATCCACCAAGTCCACCAAGCCAACCCATTATCGATGATTACGATAACAAGAGTGTCCTGCTGAAGTGGAAAAGACCACCATCGGATGGCGGTCGTCCAATCACTCATTATGTCGTGGAGATCAAAGATAAATTCTCACCCACTTGGAGTGAGGTCGCCAAGACGGAGGATCCTACGCCCGAGTGTTTGGTCGAGGGACTAAAAGAAAAAATGGTGTATCAATTCCGGGTGAGAGCTGTAAACAAGGCTGGAGCTTCAGAGCCGTCCCAGCCCACCGATAATCATCTTTGCAAGCACAGAAATCGTAAGTTACTTTATTTGTTTTACTAATTTGGCTACATGCTTTTTGGCTTAACATTTTTACAAAACGCAACTTGCAAACTGCTCTTTTCTAGTTTATTTGTAGCTATTTTTTCAGCTTTCTGAGATAAAATTAATTTTTTACTTGCTTAATGGCTATGCATGTTTAATTATTCATGTTGTAGAAAAGCTTAAGTAGTTGGCACTCTACTTTAAGCTGAATACCACAACGCTTTCACTTCGTATGTATTACATTTATGTTAATATTTGCAAAAGGTACAGGGAGCATTGGAAAAATAAATATATTTATTCAAATTAAAACTTTTATAGTCAAACCCTTGATTGATCGAACAACCTTTAAACGAGTTACTATGAAGAGTGGCCGCACCCATAAATGGTCCGTCGATGTCGCCGGAGAACCTATCCCAGAACTCCATTGGAGTTGGCGAGATGATGTTTCCTTGACTACTGGCGATCGTATTAAGATAGAAAATGTAGACTATCATACCGATTTTGTGATTACGAATGCAGTGCGCAAGGATAGTGGGTTTTACACATTAAAGGCAGAAAATCGTAATGGTATCGATCGTGAAACAGTTGAATTAATTGTTTTGGGTAAGCCCACTTCGCCGAAGGGACCTCTTGCCGTCTCCGATGTTACATCAACAGGCTGCAAATTGCAATGGAAAAAGCCCGAAGATGATGGTGGTGTTCCCATTAAGGAGTACATTGTGGAGAAAATGGACACCGCAACGGGCAAGTGGATAAGAGTAGGACGCTCTCCTGGTGAAAAGGAACCGCCTAGCTTCGATGTAACTGGCTTAAGTCCAGGCTCCGAGTATATGTTCCGTGTTACCGCCGTCAACGAGGAAGGTGAATCCGAACCATTGACTACTTTGGTCGGTGTCGTTGCCAAGGATCCGTTCGATGAGCCCAACAAGCCGGGCACACCCCAGGTCACCAATTATGACAATCAAAGTGTTAGCCTGAAGTGGACAGCACCAAATAATGATGGTGGTGCACCAATACAGAAATATATTATTGAAAGGAAGGAAAAGAACCGACCCGACTGGGAAAAAGCTTTGGAAATACCCGGAGATCAGCTGGAGGCTACAGTTTCCGACCTTCAAGAATACGGAGAATATCAGTTTCGTGTTATAGCTGTTAACAAGGCGGGCCCGTCACCCCCATCAGATGCAAGTACACCTCAGATTGTAAAATACAAAAAATGTAAGTTACGTTAAAAAAAACTTTATCTTTTAGCCGTATAGTTTTTTTTTTTTTAATACTTTCCTAAAAAGTTTAGGAAACGAAAATAAACATTTACATATATATTTATTTAGTGAAACCTCGCATTGATCGAACAAACCTTAAGCCTTTGCTAATCCGTGCTGGAAAGCCTATTAAGTACGATGTAAATGTTCGCGGTGAACCTCCACCGACAATAATTTGGTATCAAAACGATGTAGAACTTAAGCCAGAAGAATTGCCTAGTAGTAGCGAAATTAAAAACATCCCATATAATACAAAGATATCTATTATTGATACAGTTCGTAAGAATACGGGAATTTATAAGATTAAAGCTATTAATGAGCACGGTGAGGATGAAGCTACTGTTGAAGTAAATATACTAGCCCCGCCCGGCAAGCCGAAGGGTCCCTTGGAGGTCAATGATGTGACGAAGGACAGCTGCAAATTGAAATGGAAGAAGCCCGAAGATGATGGCGGCAAGCCTATTACAGCCTACCAAGTTGAAAAGTTTGATACCAAACAAGGTCGATGGGTTCCCATTGGTCGAACCTCAGGCAATGATACCGAATTTGATGTCAAGGGCCTTCAAGAGGGCCATGAGTATCAGTTTCGGGTCAAGGCCATCAATGAAGAAGGCGAGTCGGAGCCCCTGGATACCGATGGCAAAATTATCGCAAAAAATCCTTACGATGCTGCCAGCAAGCCAGGTACACCGAAAATCGAAGATTACGACCAGCGCATGGTTAAGCTTCAGTGGGAAAAACCCAAGGACGACGGAGGAGCCCCAATTGTTGGTTACATTATAGAAAAGAAAGATAAATTCTCGCCCGTTTGGGATGAAGTGCTCACAACGAATGTAAGTAATATATATATTTTGTCAGTCTGTCCGTTACTACTAGTCCCTTACTTGTAAATTTATCTGAATGAATCTTTGCAGTACACTAGTACATATATAGGTCGGAACACGCCGTATCGGAGAAAATGATCATATAGCTGGAACGATCGAAATTTTTAGAAACAAAATAATTACTTTGTTATGGACTATAATATAATATGGCTGTGATAGGAATGATGGAGAAATATATTTTAAAAATATTTAGACCTTCGCTGTTTCGCTGTTCTTGAGAAATGGCGAATTTTTATTTTTCAGCATTACGGATTTTCGGAGGATAATTTCATATAGCTTTCAAATGGCAAAAATTATATTTTATACGATTTTGGTTTTCATGAAAATTAGTTTTTATTTTTATTTTGATAACATTGATCGATTATTAATGATCCAATCGAAAGCCTCAATGGTATACCATCTTCGGGGTGCCGAAGTTTGCTTTCTTTCTTGTCTTTTATTATAATTAATTGTGCTACATATACTTAAAGACATCCACACCAGAAGCAACCGTTGACAACCTAACTGAAGGCAATATTTACCAATTTCGTGTGCGGGCAGTGAACAAAGCCGGTCCCAGTGAAGCTAGTGATGCTACAGAACCTCACTTGGCCAAACACAGAAATCGTAAGATCGTATTCAATTAACACTTAAGCCTTATGGAATAATACTCGACCTGCGATCATTTAAAAATGTTAAGCCAGCCAACCTGCTTTTATTCATTTAATATCCTTCTCTTTTATTTTTACATTAATAAATTATTCTGATTGCTTTAGTTAAACCATCAATAAACCGCGAAAAGATGAAGCCCATCAAGGTAAGGGCTGGCCAAAGTGTTAAGTTCAATGTGGATGTTAAGGGCGAGCCAGCACCCACCTTAACTTGGTTCTTTAAAGAAAAGGAACTCTCACCAACGGGACAAGTCAGGTTAGAGAACGAGGACTACAATACAAAGCTTACCCTACTTGATACAACCCGCCAAGGAAGCGGAGAGTATAAGCTTCGAGCTGAAAATATCAATGGGGTCGATGAGGCCCTTGTTGAAGTTATTATCCTTGATAAGCCATCAAAGCCCGAAGGTCCTTTGGAGGTCTTGGACATCCACAAAGAAGGATGTAAGTTGAAGTGGAAGAAACCCAAGGATGATGGCGGTATCCCCATCACCGGTTATGTCGTAGAAAAAATGGATACTGCCACGGGTAAATGGGTGCCTGCTGGTTCCGTGGACTCTGAAAAGACCAATATCGATATTAGGGGTCTGGATCCCAATCATCGCTACCAGTTCCGAGTTAAGGCCGTGAACGAGGAGGGTGAATCGGAACCATTGGAAACCGATTCAGCGATAACTGCCAAAAATCCATTTGATATCTCAGCGCCACCCGGTCTTCCTGAACTAGAAGATTGGGATGAGCATCATGTCAAATTGAAGTGGGAACCCCCAATACGCGATGGTGGCACTCCTATTACAAGTTATATTGTTGAAGTTATGGATAAGGATTCGGGAGAATTCGTAAAAGCAATGGAGACAGAGGGTCCAATTTGCAAAGGAGTGGTTAAGAAACTAGAAGAGGGCCAACAGTACAAGTTTAGAGTTCGTGCTGTTAACAAGGCCGGGCCATCGGATCCATCCGAGCAAAGTAATTGGCATACAGCTAAGCCTCGTTACCGTAAGTTTTTACAATCATTACAAATTTTGTCTTATTTTTAATATAAATTAATTATTTTGTATTTAGTAAAACCTCATATCGACCGAACCAATCTAAAGCCGGCTATTGTTAAAGCTGGTCTATCTATAAGCTTGGATATTACCATCAAGGGAGAGCCCGCACCAAAAGTGGAATGGTTCTTCAATAACTTGCCACTTGTGAGCAGTGAGGAAGGCATCAAAATAGATAATGTTGACTACAATACCAAGTTCTTTGTGATGCGTGCTCAGCGCCCACAAAGTGGCAAGTACACTATTAAGGCAACAAACGAAGTTGGAGAAGACGTCGCCGAATTTGAGGTTAGTGTTTTGGGAAAACCAGGCAAACCAAAGGGTCCCCTACAAGTCAACGATATCACAAAGCACAGCTGTAAGCTTAAATGGGAGAAACCTGAAGATGATGGTGGAACTCCGATAGATTATTATGAAATAGAAAAGCTTGACCCGCACACGGGTCAATGGTTGCCATGTGGTAAGAGTACTGAACCCGAAGCAAAGGTTATAGGTCTTCACGAAGGAAAACCATACAAGTTCCGAGTGAGAGCTGTTAACAAGGAGGGTGAGTCGGAAGATTTGGAAACAGAGAAACCAATCATTGCCAAAAATCCATTCGATGAACCTGATAAACCCGGTCGACCCGAACCTACAAACTGGGATAAAGATTTTGTTGACTTGGCGTGGGATCCACCTAAAAATGATGGTGGGGCACCCATCCAGAAATATATCATACAAATGAGGGATAAATCGGGTAGGGCCTGGGTGGACGCAGCCACAGTCCCAGGTGATAAGAGCAAGGGAACCGTTACTTCCGGCATCGAAGATGGACATGAGTATGAGTTCCGCATCGTTGCAGTGAATAAGGCAGGTCCGAGTGAACCTAGTGATGTTTCCAAAACTGTAATAGCTAAGCCACGATTCTTAAAACCCCATATCGACCGCAAAAATCTGCAAAAGAAGATTATGCGCAGTGGTCAAATGCTTCATATGGATGCTGCTGTTAAGGCAGAGCCTCCAGCTAAAATCGTCTGGACATACAATGGTGCAGAAATCAAATCATCCGATCACATCAAAATTGATAATGAGGATTACAAGACCACTTTCATAATGCCAAAGGTGAAGCGAGCAGATCGTGGTACATACATAGTTACTGCGAACAATGATTCTGGTTCTGATACCGTCGAAGTTGAACTAGAGGTTCTATGCAAGCCTAGCAAGCCTAACGGTCCCCTAGCCGTATCCGATGTTACAGCGGAGAGTGTTCACCTGAAATGGGAAAAGCCCGAAGATGACGGTGGAGAGCCCATTGAACAATATATTGTTGAACGAATGGATACGGAAACAGGACGATGGGTTCCAGTTTTAACCACTAAAGTCCCAGAGGCTGATGTTCCTGGCCTTACCGAAGGCAAAGAGTATATGTTCCGTGTCAAGGCTGTTAATGCCGAAGGTGAATCAGAGCCTTTGGTCACCGATGTTCCAACAAAGGCCAAAAATCCATTTGATGCCGCCGAGACTCCCGGTAAGCCACAAATTCTTGATTGGTCATCAAATCATTGTGATCTTAAATGGCGAGCTCCCGAAGATGATGGTGGTGCACCCATCACTGGTTATATTGTCGAAAAGAAGGATCCAAATTCAGGTAAATGGCAAAAGGCTCTTGAAACCAATACGCCGGATTGTAAGGCGCGTGTCAACGATTTAATTGATGGAAATAAATATCAATTCCGAGTTAAGGCCATAAACAAGGCTGGTCAAAGTAGGCCTTCTGAACCTTCGGACCAAATGACGGCCAAGGACCGCTTTGCAGCACCGAAAATTGACAGAACCAATATTAAGGATATTACCATCAAAGCAGGACAACATCTTCGTTATGATATCAAAGTGTCGGGCGAACCACCGGCAACAAAAGTTTGGCTGCACAACAAAGCGCGATTGGAGAATGATGATAGTGACTATAATATCGACATGGAATCCTATCGCACCAAATTGACAGTGCCGTTTTCGAAACGGTTCCACTCCGGCAAATATACCCTTAAAGCTGAGAATGAATCAGGTCGAGATGAGGCTTCATTTGAAGTCATTGTCTTGGACAAACCAGGTGCTCCAGAAGGACCATTGCGTGTCACTGATGTTCATAAGGAGGGTTGCAAGCTAAAATGGAATCCTCCACTTGATGATGGAGGCCTGCCCATTGAGCATTACATCGTTGAAAAACTTGATGTGGAGTCAGGACGTTGGCAGCCATCGGGTCGCTATAAAGAACCTTTTGCCGAACTTAACAATTTGGAGCCGGGACATGAATATAAATTCCGAGTAATAGCAGTAAATACTGAGGGTGATTCCGAACCACTAAATGGTGAACAGTCCGTTATTGCCAAAAATCCATTTGATGAGCCTGGCAAACCAGGAACTCCAGAAGCAGCCGATTGGGATAGGGATCATGTGGATTTGGTATGGCGCCCTCCACTCAACGATGGTGGCTCTCCTATTACCGGGTACGTCGTTGAGAAACGCGAAAAAGGAACTGATAAGTGGATTAAAGGTGCTGAAATCTCGGCTCCATCGTTTGGCGAAGAGTGCAAGGCGACGGTGCCTAATCTTAATGAAAACTGTGAATACGAATTCCGTATAAAGGCAGTGAATGCTGCTGGACCTGGTGAACCATCTGATGCCAGCAAAATGGTTGTAACTAAGCCAAGAAAATGTAAGTTAATCTTTTATTACAACATTTTTTTTGTGTAGTTTGGTTTTGTGGTAAAATAAATATTTATTTTTAGTGGCCCCCAAAATTGAGCGCAAGAATATACGAACTTATAACGTTAAGGCCAGGGAACCGATATTCTTGGATATTAAAATCAGTGGCGAACCGGCACCTGATGTTACTTGGCATCAAAATAACAAATCTATTCAGTCCACATCAGTTAGTTATGTGGAGAATATTCCCTATAATACAAAGTATGTAAATAATAATCCCGGACGTAAGGATACGGGTCTCTATAAGATCACCGCAAATAATCTTTATGGTCAAGACCAAGTGGAATTCCAAATCAATATTATTGGTAGGTCAAACCATTTATATTTTAAAAATATATAAATAAGTATTTTGAACTTTGGTTTAGATAAACCTGGGAAACCTGAAGGGCCCTTGGAGGTATCAGATATCCACAAAGATGGTTGTAAACTGAAATGGAAGAAGCCTAGAGATGACGGTGGTGAGCCCATAGAAAGCTATTTGGTTGAGAAGTTCGATCCAGATACCGGTATTTGGCTTCCTGTGGGCAAGAGTGACGTTCCTGAGTTAAATGTGGATGGCTTAGTGCCAGGACAGGAGTACAAGTTCCGTGTCAAGGCCGTAAATAAGGAGGGAGAATCGGAACCCCTTGAAACTTTGGGAACGATTGTTGCCAAGGATCCATTTAGTAAGTTTTTAAGATTACCTTAATTCTGTTTTTTAAACGGCAGCTAACTCAAAAATACTTATTTAGCTGCCCCAACACAACCAGGACAGCCAGAACCCACCGATTGGACAGCTAATAAGGTAGATCTGGCTTGGATAGAACCAGCAAGTGATGGTGGATCACCAATTACTAGTTATATTATTGAAGTCAAAGATAAGTACAGTCCATTGTGGGAGAAGGCTTTGGAAACCGATTCCTCAGTTCCTATTGCCACTGTACAAGGGTTAATCGAGGGCAACGAATACCAATTCCGGGCAATAGCCTTAAACAAAGGTGGCCAGTCAGAGCCTTCAGCTCCAAGCAAAAACTTTATTGCAAAGCCGCGTTACCTTGCACCGAAAATCGATCGTAGAAATCTTCGCGATGTTATCATATCCTCCGGAACAGCTCTTAAATTAGAAGCAAATATAACAGGAGAACCCGCACCTAAAGTCGAATGGAAATTCTCGAACTACCCTCTGTCTTCTGGTAAAAATGTGACAATTGAATGTCCGGAATATTATACAAAATTAGTAATACGACCAACGCAGCGGAGTGATTCTGGCGAATACTTGGTCACTGCCATAAATAGTTCGGGTAAAGATAGTGTCCTAATCAATGTTGTTATTACTGATAGGCCATCACCACCCAACGGACCACTTCAAATATCAGATGTTCACAAGGAGGGATGCCATTTGAAATGGAAACGGCCCAGCGATGATGGTGGTACTCCAATTGAATACTTCCAAGTAGACAAGTTAGATCCAGAAACGGGATGCTGGATTCCCTGCTGTCGTTCCAATGAACCGCAAGTGAACGTAACTGGTCTAACTTCCGGCAATGAATACAAGTTTCGTGTTTCAGCTGTTAATGCTGAAGGCGAGTCTCAGCCCTTAATTGGTGACGAGACAATTGTAGCCAAGAATCCCTTTGATGAGCCTGGCAAGCCGGAAAATCTTAAAGCTGTCAACTGGGATAAGGATCACATCGACTTGGTCTGGACACCGCCTTCAACTGATGGTGGTTCCCCCATAACTGGGTATTTGGTTGAAAAGAAGGATAAGTTTGGTAAGTGGGAGAAGACCCTAGAAGTTTCCGCAGATCAGTGCAATGCCTCTGTTCCGGACTTAGTTGAGGGAGAAGCCTATGAGTTCCGTGTGTCTGCTATCAATGCAGCTGGACCAGGAGAACCATCAGATGCCACACCCCGTATTACTGCCAAGTCACGTAACAAACCGCCAATTATAGATCGTTCCAACTTGATTGAAGTACGAATTAAAGCTGGACAAGGATTTATATTTGATTGTAAAGTGTCTGGTGAACCCGCGCCAATAACCAAGTGGTTCCTCAAGAAAAAAGAAGTAAACTCAAAAGATAACGTTAAAGTTACTAATGTTGAGTATAATACCAAACTAAAGGTGACTTCTGCAACGAGAGCCGACTCAGGCTTATACACCATTCATGCAGAGAATGCCAATGGTGAAGACAATGCTGAAGTAAAGGTTACAGTCATTGACAAGCCCTCTCCCCCGAATGGACCACTCAAGGTTGATAATATTAATGCCAATGGCTGCAGCCTACATTGGAACCCTCCCGATGATGATGGTGGTCAACCCATTGAAAATTATATTGTTGAAAAACTAGATGAGATATCTGGTCGCTGGGTGCCAGCCGGTGAGACAGACGGCCCAACCACAACTCTTGAAGTAAAGGGTCTAACACCCGGACATAAGTATAAATTCAGAGTTCGAGCTAAAAATCGTCAAGGTATCTCAGAGCCCTTGCAAACAAGCCAAGCTATTGTGGCTAAAAATCCATATGATGAGCCTACAAAGCCCGGCACTCCGGTCATCAAAGATTTTGACAAAGATTTTGTTGATTTGGATTGGGCTAAACCAGAAAGTGATGGGGGCTCGCCCATCATCGGTTACATCATTGAGAAGCGTGATAAGTATTCACCAGATTGGGAAAAGTGTGCTGAAGTAAGTGGTGACACCACTACTGGTCATGTTCCCGATCTCATTGAAGGTGTTAAATACGAATTCCGCGTTCGGGCATTGAACAAAGCGGGTCCAGGTGTACCGAGTGATTCCACAGAACCACACATTGCTAGACCCAAGAATATGCCTCCAAAGATTGATCGTAACTTTATGTTAGATATTAAAATCAAGGCAGGTAATGTGTTTGAATTTGATGTCCCAGTAACGGGTGAACCTATTCCATCCAAAGAATGGACTCACGAGGATAATATGGTAATTAACACGGATCGTCTAAAAATTACCAATCTTGATGATCGGACTAAACTACGTATATTAGATGCCAAACGTTTAGATACGGGGGCTTACACCTTAGTAGCTCGTAATATTAATGGTATCGATAAACATACAGTTAAGGTTACCATTTTGGATGTACCAAGTACGCCAGAAGGACCATTGCGCAATAATAATATAACCAAAAACTCGATAACCCTACGCTGGCGACCACCCAAAGATGATGGGGGTTCTGAGATTACACATTACGTTGTGGAAAAAATGGATAATGAAGCCATGAGATGGATTCCAGTTGGTGAAAGTGCTGATACTGAAATTCGTGCCGATAATCTAATTGAAAATCATGATTATAGCTTCAGAGTTCGTGCTGTCAACAAACAGGGACAATCCCAGCCTTTGAATACCTCACAACCGATAACTGCCAAAGATCCCTATTCGCATCCCGATAAGCCCGGTCAACCACAGCCAATTGATTGGGGCAAAGACTTTGTCGATTTGGAGTGGGCTGCACCAAAAAAAGATGGTGGTGCACCTATTACTTCCTATATTGTTGAAAAACGGCCCAAGTTTGGTCAATGGGAACGAGCTGTTGTCGTTCCCAGTGATGAGTGCAAAGCTTACATCCCAGAATTAACAGACGGTGGGGAATACGAATTCCGCGTAATTGCCGTTAACCGAGCTGGACCCAGTGATCCATCTGATCCATCAAATACGGTTATTTGCAAGCCAAGATTCCTGGCACCATTCTTTGATAAATCTCTGTTGAACGATATTACCGTTCATGCTGGCAAGCGATTGGGTTGGACTTTACCAATTGAGGCATCACCAAAGCCATCCATTAAATGGTTATATAATGGCAAGGAATTTGGCTTAAATTCCCGGGGTGAGTCTACTTTGTTCCAAAACGAATTAAACTTTGAAATACCGAGTGCATTGCGTAGTGACGAAGGTCGGTATACGTTAATCCTAAAGAATGAACATGGTTCATTTGATGCATCAGCGCATGCCGCCGTGTTAGATCGTCCATCAACCCCGAAAGGACCTTTGGATATTACTAAGATTTCCAGTGATGGCTGCCATTTGGCTTGGAATATCCCAGAAGATGATGGTGGGTCACCCATTTTGCATTATATTATTGAAAAAATGGACATGTCGCGAGGAACTTGGTCAGATGCTGGCATGAGCACACATCCTGTGCACGACGTCACACGGCTTGTTCATCGCAAAGAGTACTTATTCCGTATCAAGGCCGTTAATGCCATTGGGGAATCTGATGCTTTAGAGGCATCCAAGAGTATAATTGCTAAGAACGAGTTTGATGAACCGGATGCCCCCGGTAAACCGAATATAACGGACTGGGGTTGCGATCATGTTGACTTACAATGGGCTGCACCTAAAAATGACGGTGGAGCTCCACTCACGGAGTATATTATACAGAAAAAAGAGAAGGGTAATCCATATTGGATTAATGTGCTACATGTCCCATCAAATAAGAATACGGCGACAGTGCCAGAGCTGACCGAAGGACAGGAGTATGAGTTTAGAGTGATTGCAGTTAATCAAGCGGGGCAATCGGAACCTTCGGAACCATCCGAAATGATAATGGCGAAGGCACGCTATTTGCCACCAAAGATTATTACACCCCTTCATGAGATACGTATAAAGTGTGGTCTTATTTTCCACACAGATATCCATTTTATTGGTGAACCTGCACCAGAAGTGATATGGACGCGTAATAATGATCCACTAAAATCAAATGAAAGATCAACCATTACCTCGATTGGTCATCATACTGTAGTCCACACTGTTAATTGCCAACGTTTTGATTCTGGAATATATCACCTACTTTTACGAAATGATTCAGGCATCGATGAAGGCAGCTTCGAACTTATAGTACTTGACCGTCCCGGCCCTCCCAACGGTCCAATGGCATATGAGGAAATCACAGCCAATTCGGTAACAATATCTTGGAAGCCACCAAAGGATAATGGTGGGTCTGAAATTTCAGCATATGTTATAGAAAAACGTGATCTAACCCATGGCGGTGGTTGGGTTCCAGCTGTAAATTATGTTAATGCCAAATACAATCATTCAGTAGTACCTAGACTCTTAGAGGGAACCAAATATGAATTTAGGGTAATGGCTGAAAATCTACAGGGACGCTCCGATCCATTAACTTCAGATCAACCGGTAATTGCCAAGAATCAATATACAGTACCAGGAACTGCAGGCAAACCTGAAGTAACGGATAGTGACAAGGATCAGATATCGATTAAGTGGAAACAGCCTATAAGTAATGGCGGATCACCCATTATTGGCTATGACATCGAACGTCGCGATGTGGGCACTGGACGATGGATCAAAATAAATGGTCAGCCAATCCCTACAACTGAGTATCAAGATGATCGAGTATCACCGAATCATCAATATCAATATAGAATATCTGCGGTTAATGCTGCTGGAAATGGTAAGGCTTCAGAACCATCTTCAACCTTTGATGCCCGACCACTGCGTGAAAAGCCAAGGCTACATTTGGAAGGCTTGGTTGGACGACGTGTTAAGGTACGTGCCGGTGAACCTGTTAACATCAATATACCAATTTCCGGTGCTCCTACACCCACTATTGAATGGAAGCGTGGTGATATAAAGGTAGCAGAAAACAAGCGTGTTTCCTACGACACAAACTCTGAAAGGAGCATATTCCGCATTGAGGACTCAAATAGGAAAGACGCTGGATCTTATACAATCTCCGCTAGTAATGAATTTGGCAAGGACTCTGCGGACATTGAAATTATTGTCGTTGACAAACCATCAATACCAGAGGGGCCATTGAGCTATACGAAAACCGCCCCCGATCACATTTCGTTGCAATGGAATCCACCTAAAGATGATGGTGGAAGTGAGATAACTGGTTATATAATCGAATTCTCTGAATTTGGAGTGGATGATTGGAAGCCATTACCTGGTTATTGTCCCAAGACAAATTACACTGCCAAGGGTCTAATAGAAGGCAAAAAATATGTGTTCCGTGTGCGAGCAGAAAATATTTATGGCACTTCTGACGCTCTCGAAGGCAGACCTGTCTTGGCGAAATCACCCTTTGACCCACCCGGTCCACCATCCCAGCCAACTATTGCTGCATATTCACCAAGCTCTGTCAGCTTGGAATGGCATCCACCTGACTATTGTGGTGGCAAACCCGTTTCCGGTTACATTGTGGAGAGACGTGAACGCGGTGGTGAATGGATAAAGTGCAATAATTATCCAACACCTAATACTAGCTATACCGTTCCAGATTTACGTGAAGGAGCTCGCTATGAGTTCAGGGTAATTGCATTAAACGAAGCCGGTCCCGGTATACCCTCAAAACCATCGGATACAGTCACCGCAGAGCTTCAACGATATTGTCCCGATCCACCAGAACCACCTAAGCCCGATCGCATATTTAAAGATAGTGTTACGCTGTCATGGCGACCACCGCGCAACGATGGAAAATCCCGAATCAAGGGCTATTACCTCGAAATGCGGGGCAAAAATAATAAGGATTGGAAGCCGATTAATGATACTCCCATAAACTCTACCGTTTATACGGTACCAAGTCTAAAGGAAGGTGAGGAATACTCATTCCGTGTTATTGCCGAAAATGATGTTGGCCGCTCAGAGCCATCAAAGCCCTCGCAACCCGTTTCTATTGAGGAGCAACCCAACAAACCTTGCATGGATTTGGGTAATGTTCGTGATATAATATGCCGAGCAGGTGATGATTTTAGTATCCATGTTCCATATGTGGCTTTTCCCAAACCAACTGCCTTTTGGTATTCTAATGACAATGTCCTAGATGATGTAGATACTCGTGTTCATCAACATTTAACCGATGACGCTGCTTCTTTTGTGGTTAAAAACTCAAATCGTTCGGATTCTGGTCAATACCGTTTACAGTTAAAGAATCCATCAGGATTTGATACTGCGACCATTAATGTTAAAGTTTTGGATAGACCAGCGCCGCCAACAAAACTGCGAGCGGACGAATTTGCGGGAGATTCCCTAACACTATATTGGAATCCACCAAAGGACGATGGCGGTTCTCCAATACAAAATTATATAATTGAGAAGAAGGAAGCTCATTCCTCCACATGGACCAAGGTCAGTAGCTTCTGTACAGTACCATTTGTACGAGTACGTAACCTTGGTATTAACAAGGAGTACGATTTCCGCGTAATAGCTGAAAATAAATATGGACAATCTGATCCAGCCAATACAACAGAACCTATTCGAGCCCGACATCCATTTGATGTACCCAATGTACCTGGAATACCGCGTGGCATTGACTCAACGGAAGATAGCATAACTATCGCATGGTCAAAACCAAAGCATGATGGTGGTTCACCCATTATGGGTTATATTATCGAAAAGCGCCTGTTGGGCGAGGACAAATGGACAAAGGCAGTGCATTCGCTGTGCACAGACTTGACCTGTAAGATACCAAATCTAATAGAAAACGCTGAATATGAATTCAGAGTAGCGGCCGTTAATGCGGCTGGTCAATCTGGTTACAGTGCAGCCAGTGATCTAATCTTCTGCCGTCGACCACCTCATGCACCAAAGATAACATCTGATTTATCGATACGTGATATGACTGTTATAGCCGGTGAAGAATTCCACATAACAGTACCGTATCATGCAAGCCCAAGACCAACACCATCTTGGCAGTTGAATGGTCTTGATGTAGTACCAGATAAACGTATTAGATTTGATACGGACGATTTTGCTTCGGTGTACCATAATACATCTGCAAAGAGGAGTGAAACTGGTTCGTACACCGTTACTCTGACCAATAGCAAGGGTTCCGATACAGCCTCATGCCATGTGACCGTTGTGGATAGACCGGGACCACCGCAGGGACCATTAAATGCGTATGATATAACCCCGGACACATGCACACTCGCTTGGAAGACTCCGTTAGATGATGGCGGATCACCAATTACCAATTATGTTGTTGAAAAACTTGATGCTAGCGGAACTTGGGTAAAAGTTAGTAGCTTTGTTCGTAACACCCATTACGATGTAATGGGCTTGGAGCCACAACATAAGTATCATTTCCGCGTTAGAGCTGAGAATCAGTATGGTTTGTCCGATCCCCTTGATATAGCAGAACCCATTGTTGCGAAACATCAATTTACAGTCCCAGATGAGCCGGGCCAACCAAAGGTAATAGATTGGGACTCTGGAAACGTCACACTTATTTGGACACGACCTGCTGGTGATGGTGGTTCTCGTATTCAAGGTTATCAAATTGAATATCGTGATATTGTAAATGATTCATCGTGGAATACCTATGACTACCTTATCAAAGATACCAAATATCAACTATATAACTTAACCAACGGCTCTGAATATGAGTTCAGAATCAAGGCGAAGAATGCTGCAGGATTTAGCAAGCCCTCACCACCCTCATTACGCTTTAAGCTAAAAGGCAAATTTAGCGTACCATCGCCACCGGGAACACCGCAAGTTACCAAGGTTGGTAAAAATTATGTCGATTTGAAATGGGAGAAGCCGTTAAGAGATGGTGGATCTCGTATAACTGGATACATTATTGAGCGAAGGGATATCGGTGGTGCAGTTTGGGTTAAGTGTAATGATTACAACGTCTTAGATACGGAATTTACAGTGATTAATCTGATTGAAATGGGCGATTACGAATTCCGTATATTTGCTGTTAATTCAGCGGGAAGATCCGAGCCAAGCCTATGTACAATGCCTATTAAGGTTTGTGAAGTGATTGGCGGAGAGAAGCCAGAATGGATAACCAGACTTCACGATCGTGTTGCACCATATGGCAAAGATTTTACCTTGCAATGTGAGGCGTCGGGTAAGCCCTTACCAATAGCAAGATGGCTTCGGAATGGAAAAGAAATTCAAATGGGCGGAGGACGTATTACTTGCGACTCCAAGGATGGGCTCTTTCGATTGCACATCTCAAATGTGCAGGCTGGCGATGACGGTGACTATACATGCGAGGCGATCAATTCTCTTGGATTTGTTCACACCTCCGGATACCTCAAGATCGGATCTCCGCCAATCATTAACCGTTGTCCCAATGAGCTTTTCTTACCCGAAGGTGATAATGGTAAGATCAAAGTCTACTATTCTGGCGATCAGCCATTAACTGTGATATTAAAACGTAACAACGAAGTGGTTGCAAAGTCGGACAGCAGTGAAGACAGCCACATTAAGTTAACCGTATTTGATGACTACGTGGCCATATTTCTGCGTGATATTGTCAAAAGCGATGTGGGTCAATATCAAATTGAATTTACTAATGATTCGGGAAGTGGTATAGGTCAATTCGAGGTGCATATCACGGGCTTACCTTCAGCACCGGTCGGAACAATGGGAATAACGCACATTGACAAGCATTCATGTACTTTGGCCTGGCGTCCACCATCCTATGATGGTGGCCTTAAGGTTACTCACTATGTTGTAGAACGTAAGGATGTTTCCTCACCACATTGGATAACGGTGTCTAGTACCTGCAAAGATACCTCCTTTAATGTCCAAGGCCTACTCGAAAATCAGGAATACATTTTCCGTGTTATGGCTGTTAATGAGAACGGAATGGGGCCTCCTCTTGAGGGCTTGAATCCGATACGAGCCAAGGCCCCGATTGACCCACCTTCTCCACCAGGCATTCCCCAGATTCTTGAGATTGGGGGTGATTTTGTGCATTTGGAATGGAGTAAGCCAGAATCGGATGGCGGTGCTCACATTCAAGGGTATTGGATCGAGAAACGTGAAATTGGCAGTGATACATGGCAGCGTGTCAACGCTACCATCTGTGCTGCTCCTCAACTAAACTGTTCCAATCTGATCGAAGGTCGGCAATATGAGTTCCGTATATTTGCTCAGAATGTTGCAGGCCTATCGAAGCACTCATTCGCTTCGCAGGGTATTAAGATAATAGATCCAAAGGCTGCGTCGCCTCCATTAATTGTGACACCGTTACGCGATGCCAACTGCATTCAAAATCATAATGCCCAATTCACTTGCACTATTACGGGTGTTCCAAGGCCAACTATTACCTGGTATAAGGGCGCACGCGAGATCACCACTGGAGCAAGATATCACATATACGCAGAGGGCGATAATTATTTCCTAAATATCAATGACGTATTTGGTGAAGATGCCGATGAATATGTCTGTCGTGCCGTTAACAAAGCGGGTGCAAAGTCAACTAGAGCTGCTTTAGCTATTATGAGTAAGTATTCATTGTTCCTTATATAGATATCATTAATAATAAAAAAAAATCTTTATTTGCAGCCGCTCCCAAACTGAACGTTCCACCGAGATTCAGAGACACTGCCTACTTCGACAAGGGTGAAAATGTTATAATCAAAATACCATTCACTGGATATCCCAAACCACGAATACACTGGGTTAGGGAAGGGGAGAAGATTGAGTCTGGTGGACATTACCATGTCGAAGTGAAGGAGAGACATGCGGTACTAACAATTCGTGATGGATCCCGATTGGACTCGGGACCATATAGAATAACAGCGGAAAATGAGCTTGGCTCAGATACAGCAATAATCCAAGTGCAAATAAGCGATCGCCCCGATCCGCCACGTTTCCTCACTATCGAAAGTATTGGCGCTGATTCCCTGTCCCTGAACTGGAAAGCCCCGGTCTGGGATGGTGGCAGTGACATCACAAATTATTATGTAGAGCGTCGTGAACACCCCCTATCCTCGTGGATTCGCGTGGGTAATACGCGGTTTACCTCAATGGCCGTCAGTGGTCTGACGCCCGGTAAAGAGTACGATTTCCGCATCTATGCTGATAATGTTTATGGACGTTCAGAGCCGTCCGAACCGAGCACTCTTATCAAAATGAAAGAATCAATTAAAAAGAAGCCGACCGAACGTAAATACGAACTCGATGCGAATGGCAAAAAGGTGCGGGGTAAAGCCGACGGACCTATTAAGGACTACGATTCGTATGTCTTTGATATCTACTCAAAATTTGTACCGCAGCCAGTTGAAATATCGCAGCAAAGTGTCTATGATAAGTACGATATATTGGAGGAGATCGGAACTGGTGCCTTTGGTGTGGTGCATCGATGTCGCGAGCGTAGTACTGGAAATATATTTGCTGCCAAGTTCATTCCAGTCTCACATGCTGTGGAAAAGGATCTGATTCGTAGAGAAATCGATGTCATGAATCAGTTGCACCATCAAAAGTTAATAAACTTGCATGATGCCTTCGAGGATGATGATGAAATGGTTCTCATATTGGAATTGTAAGCTATTATAAACATATAGTTGCCAAAATATATATTATTCCTTATTTTCCTTTTGTAAATAGCTTATCTGGTGGTGAACTATTTGAGCGTATCACCACCGAAGGTTATGTGATGACGGAAGCTGAGGTTGTTAATTACATGAGACAAATATGCGAGGGTATTAGGCATATGCATGAAAAGAACATTATACATTTGGATATTAAGCCGGAGAATATCATGTGCCAAACTAGATTAAGCACGAATGTCAAGCTTATTGACTTTGGCTTGGCGACTAGGCTGGATCCAAATGAAGTGGTAAAAATTACCACAGGCACCGCAGAGTTTGCTGCTCCGGAAATTGTAAACAGAGAGCCCGTTGGTTTCTACACAGATATGTGGGCAACGGGTGTATTGGCTTATGTTCTGTAAGTTTTTATTATTATTAGTTAGTATAGTGAAGCCATAAAAATTATTTTCTTGTTTATAGATTAAGCGGCCTGTCACCATTTGCCGGCGATAATGATGTACAAACACTAAAAAACGTCAAGGCTTGCGATTGGGACTTTGATATTGAATCATTTAAGTATATTTCCGAGGAAGGCAAAGATTTTATCCGAAAACTTTTGGTGGCTAACAAGGAGAAGCGTATGACTGCACACGAATGCCTGTTGCACCCGTGGTTAATCGGAGATCATAGTGGTAGCACTCAAGGTCTTAACCGAGATCGTTATTTGGCGTATCGAGAAAAGTTGCGAAAGAAATATGAAGACTTTGAGAAATATTTATTACCAATTGGACGGCTATCCGAATACTCTTCTCTGCGTAAATTACTAATGGAGAAATATAAGATTTATGATACGGTTATTGATCGAAGGCAAGCGGCGCCACGATTTGTAATCCGTCCATCATCCCAATTCTGTTATGAGGGACAGAGCGTCAAGTTCTATTGTCGCTGCATTGCCATAGCCACGCCGACTATAACCTGGTCCCACAATAATATTGAACTACGACAGAGTGTTAAGTTTATGAAGCGCTACACTGGCGACGATTATTACTTTATTATCAATCGTGTCAAGTTAGGCGATCGTGGTGAATATATAATACGTGCAGAGAATCATTATGGTTCGAGGGAAGAAGTTGTTTTCCTTAACGTTCAACCATTGCCAAAAGAATTGCCCAAGTTCCGTACGGAATCAACGCCAGTTCGCCGACGTGAGCCTTTGCCATATACATTCTGGCAGGAAGAATCCGAATCGGCACCCAGTTTTACATTCCTATTGCGGCCACGTGTGATGCAGGCCCGCGACACCTGTAAACTTTTATGTTGTCTTAGTGGAAAGCCTGTGCCCACAGTTAAGTGGTACAAGGATGGCCGTGAGCTTAGCAAATACGAGTATGCTATGACTCATTCAGATGGTGTCGTCACCATGGAAATCATTGATTGCAAGCCATCCGATTCTGGCAAATACATTTGTAAGGCTACAAATTGCCATGGAACGGATGAAACCGAATGCGTTGTAATTGTTGAAGGTAAACAAATATGAAGAGTTTTTTTTAAAGGGAATCAAAACTCCCTTTTATTCCTTATATTATATATATACCTTTCACATTAACGTTATTTTTTTTTAATATACGACTTTAAATCCATTATTAGTTATGTAATAAATTAGCAGGAAATATAGCTCTAATGTGACCCACTATGCATACATACTTTGGGTTGCAAAAGTAGTTCTAGTTTGTTATAGAATATTATTTAGAATTTTCTGTAAATTTCACAAAAATACAAAATAGAACATACTTATAAGTGAGCCCCTTTAATGGTATTTTAATCATTTTATTTAAAAATAATTGTTTTCTGAATGTAAAAACTTAACTATTTCCCAGGAGAATGGGTTACGCCTGAGCAGTCCCAACTTGCGCACAATTTTCTA
>JAEIIM010021382.1:0-10897 GCA_018874515.1 Drosophila greeni | reverse complement strand
TTTTCTATTCTATCCTATCCTTTCCTCTCCTATCCTTGAATACCTCAGCTCCTTTAGCTCCACAGCACGGAATCCTGCATCCTGGATACGTGCCCTGACAGGACACTCCTAATTAAAGTTTGCCTTGATTTTATTTTTGCTTGTATTTTAAGCGTCGGTCTTCTAATTTACTCAACTGAAGCCGGTTCTGATTTTCCTTTTGTTCAGTCAGCTTTTCTTTTTCTACTTTTCTTTTGCTCCTTTTCCTTCCCAACCTCCCCCCCTCATTTCCCTTATCATCATTTCCCTGGTCAACACTTTGCACTGTTTTGCATTATCTACTCGTACACTTTTCATGTAAAAAGTTTAACCAGCCATGAATTTCCCCGGCACATTCTTCTATAATTTTCTTAACGCAAAGTTTTTGCGAACAATTACGTACGTGTGGCCAGGTGGGGCAGGTTGAAAGGTGGGTGAGGTGGGTGGCTTACCTGGAGTACCGTTCGTGCCACTTAGACCTGACGTAGACAGGTGGCAGCAGGAGACGGCAGACGAGGACGGGGGAGACAACTAACCATATAACTGCAGAAGGAACATGTCGCTGTTGCGGCGGCCAAGGTGAGCTACAGATGACAGACAGCTGGGGAATGGCACTGGGAGAAAATGGTTATAAAATAATGAATTATAAATAATTAAAATTAACTAAATAAAGAACTAAAAAACAAGCAAGAGCCTTGAATATTCCTGGTTGTTTCAAGTGTTCAGAATGTTTCATATTTCTTTAGTTTGCATTTATAAATTATTTGCATGTTCTTTGATTTTTTCAGGCACTATTTTGCAGCTCTTATTAAATTTTAAAACTGTTATTTTTTGCTAATATTCATTATTAAATTATTAAAAATATTTTGAAGAGATTTTCCGCAATGCTGGCTGCCGACAGTGGGACAAGCCTTACATCGTCATAGTCGTAGTCAGCGTTGCCGGCGATGCCGTGGCTTGTCGCAAGTAGTTAGAAAACTTTGCACTATATAAGCTTAACTTTTGCAGGGCAGAGACCAAGGCACCAGGAGGAAGAAGCCAGGACCAAGGAGCAGGGAAAAAGGAACTGGCAGTAAGGAGCCGGCAGCCGGCAGAGATCAGGCAGCAGGCGGTAATAATATGACAATAATGACACTGTTGACGGTGTCTGTACAACAGCCAGCCTTCAGCTAGAATCTAGTTTTCAGTTTTCAGTTTTCAGTTGAGCATTTTGTGTCCTGCAGTCAGGACATCGTGTCCCTGCCCCGTCCTAGTGCCGCAAATGATGGCATACTTTTCAGCGCATTTTGCATAATTTGACTTGAGGCGACTTAAGGCGGGGGGAAAGGCCAGCAGCAGCAGCCAAATGCAGCTCCGTTTAAGCCAACTCGGACTTTAAGTCCTTTGGCTTTGGCTTTGGCTTTTGTTTTGCTGTGCCCCTCCTGTCCTGTGGCAGCTGTAGCGGCTGCTCCTGGGCACGGCCTCACTCAAAAGGAAATGAGAAAAATTTTCTTCATTTCCGTTAAATGTCACTACACTTTGACTCTGGCCAGAGTTCTGTTCCAGGTCCAGGTCCTGCTCTTGGTCGTGGTCCTGGTTCAGCTCCTGCTCCTGCTCCTTCTCCCCTTGATGCCTGTTGAATAGCCTTTGGCCGGCGCCGTCAGGACCTTTAAAGGTTTAAAGAACCTCAATCACAGCCACAGGTCTGATGTGACCCTCTGCGAGCGGGGACACAACAGAAACATACATTTTCCTCAGATTAAATTGAATTTTGCCTTTATTTCCCTTTGATTCTGCTTTAAGACACAGCTGGATGGAGTTTATGCTGATTTAAAAAGCAATTAATGAAGGTGAATCTTTACAATATTTACAAATAAAATTTACATAATTTTATCAAGTATTACAAGTCCATCCCTTAATCACCCATAATTGCATATAATTTATCGATAATTTCGATATATTTAAAGAGCCTGCATTTCCTGTTACCCCCCTGGCCGCCTGTTGCTCCTACCCAACCCACCCCGGAGGTGCTGACATCCCCCCACAGACGGGATCCGTGGTTCCGGGAAAGAGGCGAGTCGTAAAGCGACATTAACTTAACAGCCTTAAAAGCTTTGCTCCGCTGTTCGACGTGGCCCTGCTATCGCTAACTCAATTTTTCACTGCCATTGTGGGCCCGCCAGCTGCCAGCTGCCAGCTGCCAAGTGCCAACAAAAAACTGCCGCCTGACAAGCCCGAGAATCCAAATCCAAAACACAAATCCAAGTCCACCCCTATCCCGGTTCCCAGTCCCTAGTCCCCATCTCCATCCCGATCCCAGTCGCTGTCCCTATTCCGCGTGCGGAATCCAACATTATCTGATTTTTATTTCACTTTGTCGGCGACATTTCGTAATGCGTTGCAAATCGAAATCGAGACGGGGCAGGACGAGGCGAGGGAGAGCGTTGTGCAAACAACAATTTTTTGTTAATTAGCCGAAGAAAAGGCAAATATGAGGAGAGCCCTGTCCTGTCCTGTCCCAGCTGTAATTGCCGGGATCTTCTCCGCATGTTTTCGGGGAATTTGGTAAAGTGAAAGCACTTCTGCCTGCTGGGTGTAATTAAGGCGAGGAAAACGCTCCGCAGATTACATCGCGTTGGGTTGCCGGGAGTCTCGACTTACTGGCTGCTGCAAAGAGGAGGAAAAACCAGAAGGAACAAGACCACACACTCAGCAAAGTGTGTTATCAGAATTTTCAACAGAGATTTTTACCAGGAATTACGAGAGGAAGAGTCAGAGAGTCATAGAGTCAGAGTTAGAAGTTAAAGTCAGAGTCTGTAAGTTAGAGTCTCAGAATCAGAGCCTCAAAATTGAAGTCTTAAAATCAGAGTCTCAGAATCAGAGTCTCAAAGTTAGAGTCCCAAAATAAGAGTCTCAAAGTCAAAGTCAGATTCTCAGAGTCAGTAATCTCCTCTACTTCCTACTTAGCCATAAGGACACATAAAACCCCAGGTAAAAGGTCAGGCATCAGGCATCAGGCTTTCCTCCCGAAAGCCACTCTGGCACTGCTGCAGATCTCGCGAATCACTGCCGGATATAGTGCAGATGCCATGTTTATAGATCATAAACATATTAAATAATGATGAGGGCGCTTTCTCCGCGTGTAGCTCCCGACTTCCGTTCGTCGTGCAGCGGCATGCACGTGACCCTGGTCGAAGGTACAGTCACGCCGTGCCGCGCTAATGCTGCACGCCACGTAGCAGGGACTCAGGTGGCTGCTCAGGTGTTCCAGGTGGGAACGTGAGCGTGTGAGAGCGTGTGACGTCAAGTCAAATCGTTATGCTTATTTCTTGTTTGTCCTCCATTTGTTTGCGTATTCCGCTCGCAGCCCAGGGCTTACCTGTATCCTGTGAGGAGAGTATCCCTGCTGCACACAAAAAATGCTAAACTAAAGTTTTTCCGGTTTTTCCTTAAAAGTTTTCCTCGTACTTGAGACTTGAGCGATTTGAGATTTTGTCAATGGATTTTAAGAGTAACTTTAACTGTGACTATTTATTTTTTTGTTCTCAGACTTTGGAAATTAATTAAGCCGAGGAGGTACTTGGGTATCTATTAGGACTTGACTTGAGCGAAGGGGGAATGGATATATATTTTCCTGGCTTAAATATATACTTAATATCTTTATTAACTTCAACTTAATAATAGTATTAATTGAAGCTCTCTTCCTGGCTCTGAGGTCTGTATCCTCAGACATCTGTAACCCAAAAAGATATCTCAAATACATCTCATATCTTAGAAGGTCCTTGCTCTATACTCAAACCTCTCATCCTCCTTTTTCCTCTCCTAAAAAAAACCCCAAAATGTTTCGTTTTGTGTAGTAATTACATACATATGTTACACTTGCCAGAGACGCAAAACTCTCATATATTTTTGAATGTTGGGCATTCGTGTTTGTCTTCTGTTTGTTGATACAATGTTTCGCGAAGGGGGAGTCGGAGGCAGAAGTCGACTAATTAAACATTTTAGCCGAGATGAAAATGAACATTTTTTGGGGCATACGGCGCAAGTCAAATATTATTTTATGGGGGGCACTTCTCAAGTTTCCTTTTGGGTTCTGTTTTTGATTCAGTTCGGTGGATGGGTCCTTGTTGTTATTGTCCCTGCCATCTGCAGTGTTTGCTCAATGTCGGAGATGGATAAGGAGATGGAGTCGGAGTCGGAGCATTTACAGCTTTGAAGGATTCGTTTTGTTCCTATATAAATAGAAAACTTGAAATACTTTTGGGGCATTCCAAGCAGTTTTCAGTCTGCAGTCAGCAGTCTTTAGTCCTCGGTTTTTGGTTCTCAGTTTAGAGTTTAGAGGTCTCAGTTTCCTGTTCGCAGTTCTCAGTTGTCTCAGTTTTTTCGTCTGAGTTCTTTTGTCTCAGTTTTTGGTCTCAGTTTTGTTGTCTCCGTTTTTTTGTCTCACTTCCCTTGTCTCACTTTTAAGTCTCCGTTTTTTGTCTCAGTTTTATCTCTCAGTTTTCTGTCTCAGTTCTCTTCTCAGTCTCATTTCCCTGCTCTCACTTTCCCCGAGCTGCATAAAGTTGTCCCTGTCCATGGACGCCGGCGACAGGCAAACGCAAACAATTTAATGCCTGACAACGAACCAAATTAAAGCTGTCAAAGGAAATTAAATGCCCCAGTGACAAATACAAATGCCACAGCTGACAATCCAGCGGCACGAGCAGCCAGCACATACGCGCCCAGCTGCATGGGGCATGGGGCATGATGAGGCAGGAGGCATGAGGCATGAGGCTTCAGGCACGAGGCAGTTGAGCACTTCACTTACCTGTCACGTGTAGGCCAAATAAAATTGAAATTTACAGGCCAAGCCCCGGCCAGGCTGCGGGGAAAAGAATAAAATGTAGAGAGCATCTTAAGTGGGTTGCATCCTCGACAAAAAGATACCCAAGGTCTTGTCTAGGGGATGAGGGAAGCAATGTGAAGGGTAAATCTTAAAGTTATAATAATATTTATCTATTTTTTAAATTTTTCGTAATTACCCTTCAATTTAGTTACGATTTTGACATATTATCTAGGAGTTTTTTGTATATTAAAATAATATAAGCCAGGCAAGAGGTTGGAGAAAGTGCTCTCACAGTTTAATTTTCAGCTTCTTAATTGGCAGTTAAGACCCAGCTCTCCCCTAATTCGAACATACCCCTCGGCACTCTTTGAGCTATCCAGGGTGCCACAACCACACGGGACCCGCGGAGGGGTCAGGGGTCAGGGGTAAATGGGTATATTGACATTGCATGACTTGACGCGACTTAAGCACGCCGGCAACGGCACAACATGGCTGGCAGGCGGGCGGGCGGGCTCATTGAAAAATGTGTCTAAGTGAAACGTCTGTTGATGTTTCTGGCCCCCGTCTCCGGGCGGACGTACTCGTGCGCCAACTGATTAAAGTTAATATGCACTCATATTGGATTATGAGTGCTGTCAAATGGGCTCGAATATATCTGTGAGTCTGTGTATCTGTGAGTCTGTGTATCTGCGTATCTGCGTATCTGTGCCGGCACAAAGTAAGGCACTCAAGTTGAAAGCTAAAGGCATAGACCGAGTTGAGGTTAATGTCGAAGCGCGTTCGCTGGATACGCGCTACTTTTGGCGCCCTAATAGGCCGGCTTCGAGTTTGAGTTTGAGTTTGAGTTCCCACCAAGGCCACGCCCCTAAGCCCCTCAGCGCCCACCTAGGCCATTCATCATTGTGCGGCGTACATCAAAAGGGAGAAAGGAGAAAGGAGAAAGGAGAAAGGAGCAGGGAGAAAGGAGAAAGGAGCAGGGAGAGCGTAGAGCCTGCGACAGAAATACGCATAAATAAGTATGGACATAAATTATACACACGCTTGAATGTGTGTGTTTATGTACAGAGTACACACACGTAACTGTGCCCTGTGTCTGTGTGTGTCCTGTGCCCTTTTAAGTCGGCAACACATTTTTGTGTCACATTTTGAAAAGCCGCCGCAGATTCATAGAAGAAATTAACGTGCGATGTAAGGATTAAAATGCAATTTTCCCTTATCAAAAATACATTTTGACTCGTGCGCATCTGTAATGTATGTGCCATCTAGTCTAGTTAAATATTTATATGGTTTCACTGGAATTTAAACAAATTACTTCACAGAAAGAAGAATAAAGATATTTTGAATGGTGTGGCTTGAATACCCTTCCCCCTTTCATATACATTTCTTTCGAATTTCGAGTGTTCAAAGACCATTCCCCCTGTATCAATTATGGCTTCTACGGCTGCCTCAAAATGTTAATGACAGGCTTAAAGCCAGGCCCTACATTGTCTGGGGATTTAAAGGCATGACACTCTCTCCTCGGGTTTATGCCTTCAAAATGACTTTGACTTGACTTGACTCGAAGCGGCACAGTCTGGCCCAGCCTGGCAAATATGTTGGCTTCCTGCCTCGAAGGATCAATATTTGATATTGGCTGAGCTCTCAGGGAGGGGAGAGTCGGGGGGAGTCGGGTTTCCATCCGCAGCATGGCAATAAAGTAATTATTGATGTGGCCAAAGATGCTGCTGGCAAAAGTTTCCGCCATTCGTTTTGCGGCTTCTAATTGCGGCAACTTTTTCGGGGATC
This sequence comes from Drosophila greeni, assembly GCA_018874515.1. Classification (NCBI taxonomy): domain Eukaryota; kingdom Metazoa; phylum Arthropoda; class Insecta; order Diptera; family Drosophilidae; genus Drosophila; species Drosophila greeni. The sequence continues at coordinate 4,287 of JAEIIM010021382.1, read as the reverse complement.
CACAGAAGATGGCAATAAGCCGCCGGCATGCAGCTGTCTAGGGGGAAGAAGGAGGGGAGAGTGCTCCGAGTGCAATCCCAAAATGAAAAGCCCCCCGGAAAAGCAACAGCGATTGTGCCATTAGCTTTTGGCTTTTATTTGCATATTGCGCATACGACGGGTGGTCCCGGGCAAAGGAATTCCCATCCCATCCCCAAGCCCAGTGATTAGTCAGCGCCAAACTGGGGGCCAAGTACTCCAAGGTTGCCACCACCAAGTGGCAAGGCCATTTAGCTGGCCTTGAGCTTGCGAGCCTTGTTGTTAGCCTTGACCTCGTAGCTGGCGTTTCGGGAGTTGCGGTCGAAATGCGAGTGGAAGTTGAAGTTATGGTTAAGGTTGCCAGAGCCCGAGGCCCTTCAGGCCGGCACAGTGGCTGAAAAGTACAGTGACTGTGGAAATTTTGCATATATGAATAGGTTTTTAGGAAAATTTCAAATAATTTCTAGGTACTTTCCAGTAAAAGAGAAGGTTTTCTGTTTGTAAATACAAAAGATCTACAAACAAACTTCCCCTTTGAAGATACTTGCAGCAAACTCCCGCTTGTGGCAGGACTCCACTGTAGCCCAGAAGCTCAGGTGTGTTGGCTGACTCACCTTGCACTCACACACACGTACACACACTCCCCCCTTTCCCCCCTCCCCCATCAGGAAGGCTAAGCTTATTATGGTTGCTTGTACACCTTAATGAGACGGCATAAATCAGCGGCAGGAGCACGCACACGTTCCCCTCCGTTCTCCTGCTGGCCAACTGTGAAATGTTAACAAAATACTATTTGATCGCGTGCCGCAGCTCCGCGGCGGTAATCTCCATATTGAATTGCCTTTAATATTTCAGACCCGTTGCAGTGCACAGTGTACGGTGCACACGGGGGCGTATACGTGATGCGGATGATATTCGGCGCTGGAGCCGTGAGAAATGCAAAACTATTTGCATAGTTCAGTGGCATTTTGTTTATGGCCATCTCTAGTTAGGAGGAGGCACTCCTGGGAGGCTCTCCCCCGATTCATTTTCGTTTCGTTGTTGAATTTATGGCATTCATTTTGTGATCAATCGCTTGTCAAACAAAACGGCAAATGGCAAATGGCAAATGGCAGCGCCTGAAATGGGAATTTGCGGTCGAAAAATTGAAGAGCCCGAGCTGCACAATATTATTGGGAGAGAGAAAGCGTTTAAATTGCAAAATATGTGTGTGTACGTAAACTTTCTATACATTTATTTATCTTTCATGTGGGGGGGAGGGAGAGAGCTTTGCCTGACTGTAAAAACTGCGGCTAATTGCGAACATTTTTTTCCCCAGGTCACAGAGATTTCCATAAAGCGTTGCAGAGTGTGTGTGTGTGTGTCGGTATCTGTGTAATTTATGTTTGTTTATATGCATATGAGTGTACGTACGGCAGGCAAACACACAAATTACACACAGCACACACACAGCACACACACGGCACACACACAGCACCTTTTAATAAACTTGACAGAGCAAAGCCGAAACCAGCAGAAATGTTAGATAAGCAGACACACACAACGAACACACATTCTATACACACCCAACCCACACACCCATCCTACACACACTCCTCCCCCCTCGTACATATTTGAGAACCAGAATTATGTTTAATTTGAAGGGTTTTCCCCTTTTTTGCCAGCTATTCCCCGACTAACTCAATATGCCAAGACATTTGTCTGGCAAACTGCCAGCATTCAAATGCAAATTGCGAATTTAATGCGCCAGCACCAAAATAATAATAATAATAATAATAATCAAGCCCGACCTGGATCGGGATCTGTGCGTATTTGCGCAATTAAATGGAATTCTCGGCAGCAGCCGGCGAATGTAATTCATTAAATTAATGAAATTGCACGGCACACAGACGGAGATCCAAAGATGCTGAGCTCCGAACTGCATTGTTTGCTTTCAGCTTTGAGTGCTTAGTGTCGGGGCAAGGACGCCTCAATGGCGTGTCCTTTCAGCCACCCAGATATATCTGGCTATCTGGATTTCAAAAAGTGTCCAACTATCCAAGTCCACACTCCACTCTGGCCTCGGTTGGGGTTTTTCTATTAGCGGAAAACTTTGTGTACACATATATTCTGATACTAAAGCTGAGTTACTAGGAAACCTTTTGAAAGTAAATGTTACTCAGTTATTTTGCTCTGAGGAGCATCTTTAAAAGGGGTGGAAAGGGTGGAATATCCAAATCAAACCAAAACAAGGCTCTAGCAATGCTGATGCAACCACAAATAATATCCTGGCGTGTGGCAGGACCAAGGCCTTTGCCCAAGTCAACTGGGAAGATGATTTAATTACGCAGAGACACTTTAAGTAACACCTTTCGGTATTTATTGTGGTTAGTTTTAGCAGGAATAACGTTCCTTCAAACTAGATCGAGTTCAGATAGGATTGATGGTGCTGGGATTTATTTTATTCATATTTTTTCTTTGCAATATTAAAGTTATTTCAGCAAATTGGCAAGATGCTGATGCATTTCTGTGGCGTGAGATGCCTTGAGGAGGGGATACATGTAAACCGATTTGTTGGAAAAATAGTTTATTTTTCGTAGAATATTCTATGAAAATGTTATTATTAAATTCGAACTTAAAGTGCCTTAAATTAAGGATACAAGAGTAAGTGTGGACAGAAGAGGACCAGAAAATAACGAGATGGTTGATGGAGTCTTACTAGTATGGAATGCATTTTTTATTATATGGCAATAAACTAATAAAATAATAATATATTGTTATCTGTTATTGTAGATTACTAACTTTCACAATAAAAAATAAATCTAATAAATTCCTAACTTCTCTATTATTCCCTTAAACTAATAATATATATACAGACTTCCTGCGAATGCCCTTCCTTGTGCATCTCTCTCCAAACCAACATTGGCTTTCAATTGGATTTGATGTATTTGCTTTGACACTTGCCCCGCTCGAGAGCAAATATGTGCTGGGCACGGGATCCGTATCCAGTATCCAGTATCTTCAGCTTCATATTGAGCTCCAGCTTCTTCTGCAACTAGTTGCGCCTCCGCAAATGCCCAATCCCCGAGCCCAAATATTGTATTACAGGTGTTTAACAGCGAACAATAAAAACGCTGCCGAGCATAAACACTGGATCGGTGGCAAGGTGGCAAGGTGGGAAGATGCTGGCCCTGGCAGCAGCATCTGCGAGTGGCAGGCCATAAAAATGCTGCCCAAGGCGTTGCACGGAGAGGGAAGATGAAGGACCAGAAGGAGCCAGGAGCCAGGAGCCGGGAGCCAGAACACGAAACACGGAAGCTCATGGCAGGGAAACATATTTAAATAAATTCCAATTCGCACACACACACACGTGGCAGACGGGTCTAACACCCGTAAGCAGAGCCAATAAATAATGTTTGCCGGAGAAAAAGGAACAACAAAAAAGAAATAGAGGGGAAAAACCTAAGGGAACAAACAGAAAAATAACGGCGAAAGGAGGAAAGCAGGAGCAGGAACTTGCAGATACAATTCCATTCAATCCCTTGCCCTGCCACCTGCCACGCCCACCTCTACCTCTGCCTCTACCTGTACCTGTACACCTGTCTATCTGCATTTGTATACATTTTTATTGCCAACAATTTCGTTTTGATAGTTGCCGGAGCTTGCAGGGGCAGGGGCAGGGAAAGGGGCGCGGAAATGGCAGCGCAGCGATCCCGCACAAAACTCAAACAAAATGGCGTTGAAAAAACAAATGGCGTCATTTACAGAAGGATGTGGAAGGACTCGCTGGCTGTGTGTGTGTGCGGGTGTGTGTGAAGCGTGAAAACTGCAACAGCAACAGCGCGTGTTTGCTCATAATTCGGTTATGTGTGAGTGCACCCCCCCGCGCCACACACTTGCCACACTCTTGCCACACTTGCCACACTTGGCACACCCACCCACCCCCTGCTTGTGGAGCATATTGAGTTCTGGTGAATAACGAATGCAATTTATTTGATTGACTGTTTGATTGAATGAAACGAAACAGCGGCAAGCGAGTCCGACCAGAACAAACGGAATGCGCCAACTGCAGCTCCCAGGCAAGGACATGGGCATCCTGCAGCCCAAGGATCCGCCAAGTGGGCGTGGCAGGCCAAGGGTGACGACACCCACAGGTTTATCAATCTCAATTCGAGCGGGTTCGGGATTTGTTTGGGACAATTAGAGGGTCTTTTGAGTGAACTTTTGTTTAGATTGGGATAGGAAATACATTGTAGATGAAGGTTTAACGGGAAGGTAAGCCAGATAATT
>JAEIIM010021206.1:0-14239 GCA_018874515.1 Drosophila greeni | reverse complement strand
AGTATCGCTTAAACTATATTAAAATTATTACAATGAAGACATAGTACAGTATTATTAAATCAGATTAATTTTCGTAAGAGAAATTAATTTAATAATAATTATTAAATACAAAAAATGTTCACCTCTATTTGCGATACTTAGATGTGTTGATAATATCGATACGTATCGATAGCATCGAGGTTCTCGCATCTCTACTTTGTGTGTATCACTAGGTTCGACTTGACAGGAGATTTTTCACACGTTTTCAGACGAGGAAAAGTAATTGTAGATTCGGCTTGCCTGATTTTCGAGTGCGTCCCAGTTGTAATTTAAATAATATTAGTGACCCAGTGACCGAGCGCAAGTAAAATGCCCGAGCAAGGCAAGAAAATCTCCGAGTTGCGCGTGTGCGACCTAAAAGACCAGCTGGAACAGCGCAAGCTGGAGACTGTGGGCCCGAAGGCGGTGCTAATTGACCGTCTGGAAAAGGTAAGAGCATGCCCAATGGCGCGGTTTACTTAGTGGGCTATCCGGGCGGGAGACAGTTAGAAAGCGCAGCCAGTTGTGCAACTGCTACGCTTGCTTGTGTGTCGTCATATCTTTTTATATAGTATGTGTGTGTGCTTGTTCTCGCGTGCATATTTCCAGGCTCTTAAGGAGGAGGGCGTAGACCCAGCCACCCACTTGATAATGCCGGGTGCCAAACTTAAGAAACCAATTCCGATGCCCATTAAGGAGGTCACAAACGAGGTGATCATTAAAGAGGAACCCATCGATATAGATGAGGAGGTGCAGGGCCAGGAGTCTGAGAACGGCAACGACTTCACCCACCACCAAGATGATGATGGGCATGAGATTGACCAAGTGGGGGATGTGGACGATGAATGCGTGATCCTTGATGACGATGACGAGGATGACGACGAGCAGTACGACGATGAACAGAACGGAGGCGGCGATGGGGAGGCCGAAGGCGAAAACTTGGATGGAGCCGAGAATAATGGTAATGAAGCCGAGACTAGCAATGAAATCCAGGGTGAGGAGGAGAACTCTGGCGACACCGTAAACATGGACAACGACGAGTCCATCAATCTGACAATTGGTGAGGAGGAGCAGAAGCTGCTGCACGATGAGGTAAATATTAATTTTCGCCCCTAGATTGCTCTATTCTAAATCAATTTGTTTTTCGTTTAGGCTCCCGATGACAAGTCTATTAAGTCTGGTGAGTTATTGGGGCACAGTACTGCTGATATAGATGCTTAAAACATTCTGTAGCCGGGGGAATCGCAACTGAGTTTATGAACATATGTTAATATAGTCGGTTTTACAAGCCAAACATCCGTTGCTCAACCACGAATTAATTTCCATTTCTGCTCTCCTTATTCATTTTGAGTTTTTGCATATGATTGACATTTTCTGGGAGATTTTCTAATGCTGACTGACATAATCCAATTCAATTTACAGTAAAGCCAACTAACAAATCAGATAAATCCAACTCGAATGCCGACAAAAAGAGTGACGAGAGCGCACGCTCCAAGAAGAAAGATGACAAATCATCTGACAAAAAAGACGCCAGGTTAGTAGCCCCTTGGCCTCTCATTAAAGCAACCACTAACAATTTTGTTTTAATTTTCTATGAAAACAGCGATCAAAAGTCGTCGGGAAAACCATTAAACCAAAAGGATGATAAAGGTAATTTAAGCTACAGTTTTAGCATGACTAAGTTCGGTGTGTATGTTCGGAAGGTATTGCGTTGGGATTGTTCGGGCCAAGCATGAAACCCCAGTTAAGGTCGATAAACTCAACAAAAGTTGAGCGAAAGCTATTAAGGACCATAAGTGCCAAAGATTGTGCAAGAGAGTGTGAATTTGGTTAGGGCATTTGGACTTGGAAAGGGACAGCAAGGGACGTGGAAAACAGCAGAGATGCAGAGCAGCGGCGTTGGACCTAGGACTTCAACGATTGCAGCGAATCCAACAGTTGTTCCAGTTTGCCGTAACATAAACATCTTGTTTATCAATCTATCTTAAATTCTGGTATTCATCAGTGAGAAGAACAGCAGTATCATGCTTTGTTCTCAAAAAACCTAAAGAAGTTTATAAGTTCAATATATGGAAATCGAATTGATACTAGAACTGGAAGGATTATTTCCTTTGCTGATGCTGGGAGTTGCAGTAATACTCTGGACAAAGACCCCCTGCTTCAGGATTAGTTTGATCTCGACACGGTAGCAGAGCAACTGAGAGGGATTGATGTGGACGAGTGCTCAAGAAAGACGTGCGATGCGGGCTGCAGGCTTTGGAACAAACATCCTTCCTCCTTCTCTCCTTGTTATCCTGGACCCATTCCCCCCAACAGAGGACCGGCTGCAGCGATCGACCACCAGCCTGATCAAATTCACACTCTCTTAGCTCCGTTAGGCGACGTTTGCGCTCTAAACTCCAACATCAGCAGCAGCTACAAAATGTGTGCGTTCACAACATGCTTCCCTTAAAGACCGTATCATAAACCAAAACAGTTAACCAGTTACAGCCACTCAAAGCTCTGACCATAACTCTCTTCCAATATTATTATTTACATGGAACTTGCAGAAAAATCATCGACAGCAGCAGCTGGTGCCGCATCCTCCGCAGCATCGAGCACCGCCGGCAGCAAGTCCGGTTCGGGATCGGGCCCAGGATCGGGCGCTGGCAATGGTGCCAACGGTGCCAACTCGTCGAACAACAAGCAGGCGACGCTGTCGCGCAATCTCTGGGTCTCTGGCCTTTCCACTCTGACCCGTGCCAGCGACCTCAAGGCGATCTTTTCCAAGTTTGGCAAGGTGATCGGCGCCAAAGTGGTCACCAACACACGTACGCCAGGCACTCGGTGCTACGGCTACGTGACTATGTCCTCGTCCGGTGATGCTTCGCGTTGCATCGAGAATCTTCACCGCACCGAGCTGCATGGCCGCATCATTTCGGTGGAGCGCACCAAGAACGAGATCGGCGGCACCACCAACTCCAAGGAGGGTAAGGGCAAGGGCGACGCTGCCAAAAGCAACAACAAGAAGAAGGAGGACGATGGCGGCAAGAAGTCCGGAAATGGCAAGGGCTCCAGCAGCAACGGAGGCGACGACAAGAAGGGCGGCGGCGATGGAACCGGCGACAGCAAGTCCAACAGCGGCGATTCCAAGCGAGACGGCAAGGATGGCGGCAACAGGGACCGCAATCAGCGCCGCCACGACGACAGGGGCAAGTCGGCTGCCAGCCAGGACAGGCGCCACGATCGCGAGCGATCCGGTACCGGTGGTAACAAAGGGCAAGGCAGCCAGGATCATCGTTCGGGCCGCAATCCTCGCGATGTCGACCGCGAGATTTCGCAGCGTCAACGGGAACGCGAGCGCCGCCAGCGTGAAATGCTGTCCTACCAGAAGATACGCGAGGAGCGCGAGCGCCAGCGTCTTCGCGAGCGCGAGCGTGAGCTGCGCGAGGAGGAGCGCCGTCGGCGGGAGGCCCGCGAGCGGCAGCGCATCGAGGAGGAGCGCCTGGCCGAGGAGCGGCGCAAGCTGGCTGTCGAGCGTGAGCGCCTTGAACGCGAGAAGGCCGAACTGCTGCGCATGGAGCGGGAGCGCCAGAAGCTGGAGCGCGAGAAAATCGAGCTGGAACGCCTCGAGCTGAAGCGACAACAGATGAAGTATGCTAACAAAAACAAAAACAAAAACAAATCGTACCGCGTTGCACTCGTGCCAGCGCAGAGACAACAACACAGATATATCTATCTATATATTTATTTTGTACTCTCTTTCGGAAAGCATTTGTCCGTGTGATTAGTGCGTTAACTTAAGTTGCAGCCAGCCTCCTCCACGTTGTTTCTTCGACTCTTTAAACTGCTTCAAAACGGTTTATAGGCCACTGATGCATTCTAGTCTAAAGCCCGAGTCTGATAGCTCCACTTATCCCCCTCACCACCACCGTCCAGCCACTGCTGCTAGCCCTATTAACCGATCTCTTCTTGTCTCTTCCATCTCTCTTCCTCTCGCTCTTGTCGAATTACCCGCACAGGATTATGGAGTCTCGCGATGATCCTGTTAAGCGCGTAGTGAGCAAACGCACCGATGACCGCTACGGAGACGTATCCGATCGCAAGCGTACGGCTATTTTTGATGCCCCACCACCACCCCGATTCGATACGAATCTAGTCAGCTCTCGCAGGTAAACATTAGCCTGTCGTTTAAAGAATAAGTCGGTTAAACTCGCTAACAAAAACCCCAAAAACTCGCACGACACCCGATTCCAATTCCTCAACTCGAAATCTAATTAGTTACTCTTCCCCCACAGCACCTATGACAAGAAACATGATGACTATGGCTCCTCGTCGAGCACTAAACGCGTTTTGGACGACTACTCGAGCTCCAACAAACGCATGGACTACAGCAAGCGCAATGACTATGTCACTTCATCCGGATCCAAGCGTAACGCTGTCGACGACTACTCGTCCTTGCCCAGCAAGCGCTCGAGTGGCAACGAATATAATGTCTCCAGCTCCAAGCATGACTACTCCTCGTCCAGCAAGCGCGACGATTACAAGCGTGACGTGGAAGTACGTCACTTGCCGCTGGGCGGTACCGTTGGAGGCTCCAGCAGCTCGTATCTGCACAAGAACAGCACTGGAACTGGCTCCTATGTCAACAAGAACAACTCGAGCAGCGGTGGACGCTATAACGATTCGGATCGCAACAACACCTCGAACTACAGACGCGACGAGTCGCAGAGCCTGTAAGTGTAAAGCAAAAGTCGTTTAGTTGGAACTATCATTAAACCATTTTTATGTTTCTTTCCTTCTCACTATTCTTTTTAATTATTACAGAGGCAACAAACGCTATGATAACTCAAACTCTGGAGGCTACGGCAGCAGCTCAAACAACGTTAACATCTGGGCCCCCTCATCCGGAGGAGGTAGCTCCCATTTGGGCAGCAACAGTAGCGGCGGTAACCAGATGAAATCCTACAGCAACAACGGCATGTCCTCGAATATGCATAGCAACAATTCGTGGCAGAAGTCTACACCCGTCGAGGACAACACCTGGCGTCAGGGACCAGTTCAGGGTCGCTTTGATCGCGGCTACAACGATCGTACGACCGGCTATCAGGGCAACAGCACCGGCGGAGGCGGAGGTACTGGCGGCGGCCTGTACGGCGCAAGCCGTCCCGCTCAAGATCGCTACAGTGGTCAGGTGTCGCGCTACTAGGCGGGCAACGTGCATTTTACAAGAGGCAACCAACCAAGCATCCCAGCATCCACATATTGACCCTACCCACGGCGCCAATGGAGCGTTGCTTCTATTTTAGTTCGCTTAAGAATGTAGTCTAAGCTTCTACACTTACATTTGGATAAATAAATGTATAATCAATAAAGACGCATGACAGACATGCAAATAATCACCAATTTGGTGTTTGTTATTTATTGGTTCTACATTTGTGGATAGTCGCCCTCGTAGGAGGAAATGAGTGGCGTAGTTGTGTCCACCAAAACCAGGACGCTGTGAGCCAGGGGATAGACGTCGTGAACCTGCACGTAATAGCCACGATCGCACTGCTCCTTGGAGGAAAATAGCCTGTAAGATATAAAACCTGTATTTCCTAGTTAATTGTAATGAAAATAACTCTTCTTACGCCAATATATCCACAGGTTCCAGTATCAACTCGGACTTGTACACCGATGCCAGAAAGTTTGTGAACGCCGCCGTGTTGTTGCCAAGCTCCAATTCCGTGTTGGGCGTGCAAATCTCCATACCCAAGCCACCGCTGCTGGAGCCAAGACCTGGCAGCCCGTTGCGAGTGCCCCAAACCGTGATGATGTTGTCCTCGGAGGCCACAATGGTGCACTGATCGCTGCAGTTGGCCTTCTGCGGATTATCACTCTTAATCTGAAACACTTCAGAAATGCGCTAAGGACTACAAACCACAATATAGCGAGCCCTAACAGCATCCACCAGGGTGGGATGGTCCACCGAGTTGCAGTGTCGTATGCCGCGCTGGCCCTCAGCATTTCGACCCACTGTGTAGACATAGCCTCCTTCAACGAGAAACACCGAGTGGGTGGATGAGAAGCAGGCTTGGTGTACCTTGTGCGGCAGTTGGACCTTTTTCTGTGGACAAGAGTTGGCCGTGAGGATTTAAAATAAAAAGATGAAGCAGATGAACCTACAAAAGCAGTGATCTTTCCCGATCTCTGGAAACCCAGCTTATTGTAATCGTTGCTGCCGCAGACGTGGAGTTCTCCGTTGGCAAACAGCACGGCGGAAGTATCAGGACCGCAGTAGATCTTAGTGGGTTTAGTCTTCACATGTGACAACAGAATCTTCTGTGGGAATTTCCTGGAACATGAATGGAGGATATGTTTAAGGTATATTTCCCTTTAAAAAATACTGTTCCACCAAATACTCACTGCTGATGCTGGTAGTTACCCAGACCTAGGGCTCCGCAGGCACTGGTGCCCCACACATAGACCGCTCCCTCCCGGCTCAGCGCTAGGACGTGGTGCAGTCCGGCGGCCACTTGCTCCACCCGAACGTCCGCTAGACGGGCCACCAGCTTGGGCGTATGGTAGTTGCGCTGCTCGTCCTGACCCAATGCCAGATTGGCATTGCTACCACAGCTTAGGAGGCTGCCCGCCTGGGTGACCAGGATGGTGAAGCCGTCGCCGGCACAGGCGCCCACCACATGATAGTTGCGCACACTCTCCATGCGACTCGGATAGTGCTTCCAGGCCTCCAGCGCTGTGAGTCCCAGCTGGCCATGCGTGCCCTCGCCCCAGGCGTATGCTGATCCGTCCTCGTTGACCACCACAAAGTGGGAGTCCGACATGGCTACGCTAACGATGACGGCTTTGGGCGGCAGCTGGATGGGAGCCATGCTGAAGCAGGTGCCGAAGGCCTTCAGCTGGTACAGTACGGACCTACGGGAAGGCAGCTGGCTAAGCGGATCGATCTTGGGATCCGTATATTACCTTTTCTCGAGTATCTCATGCGGTGCCGCTGTCTCAGCGCTCATCAGCTGCTTCGTCTCCGTCTGAGCGGTGGGTAGCTCTAGTTCCATAGTTACGTTGCTGTGACCGGCGGCGGGAACAATAGCCGCCAAATGTTGGCTACTGGGACCACCCACATCATCCTCATAGGAATATCTATAAAAAGAGACAGTAGAGGTACAGTATATATAGAATTTGGACGGTTCCAACTCACCCCTTGTTCTTTCCCAGGCTGCGGAATATCAACGGTATCCAATAGACCAGAACTTCTGAGGCGGTGGGTCGCCGGCTGGCCTCCACCTGCAGCAGATTGGACATGAGGCTTTGCAGTCCCGACGTATAACCCGAGGGAACTGGCGTGTAGTTGCCAGCCATGATCTTGGTGACCAGCTCGGAGAGATTGGAGGCGGCAAAAGTCTTCTTCAGGCAGCACATCTCGCCCAGGATGCAGCCTAGGGCCCAAATATCGCTCTTGTGGTCGTACTCCTTGCCCTCGCACTGGAATGGAGAAGGAAGATAAGGTACCAAATGATAAGCAGGATATTCTCTTACCATCTCGGGACTGAAGTAATAGGGTGTGCCCAACACCGTCTGGGCATGGATCTTGGTGTTCATTATCTTGGAAATGCCAAAGTCGCCGATTTTGACGATACCCCGTCGATTGAGGAAGACATTGGCTGTCTTGAGATCCCTGCAGGCAAGAGGAACATCCATAACAATACCCTACAAGTGCAATCTTTAACCCATCTCACCTATGTAGGATATTCTCCGAATGCATGTAGTTAATGGCGCTGGATATTTGCTCGAATACCGCGATTATATAGCGTTCCGGGAAGTGCAACTTGCCCTGTCGCTCGGCAATGATATGGGCCAGTGTTCCTCCGTCCGCATACTCCATCTCTATCAGTAGCGTATTGTCCTTGATGAAGCTCCCCAGGTAGCTGACTATGTTGGGATGGTGTAGCTTGGAAAATACATCCACTTCGTTCATGGCCAGATCCCGACCCGGTGGCGTCAATTCACTCAGATTGATCTGCTTGAAGACGATCTGATGACCGTCGGACTTCCGTCGGTATAGGATGGCAATGCCGAAGGAGCCCTGGCCCACAACCCGAACCTTTTCGTAGTTGGCAAGTTCTGGACCTGCCACCACCAATGCCTCCGTCACTGCCTCCCGGGGCACACTGAGCTGCAGGAGTTGGTCCTGTCGGGCTGCAGGCCCCTGAGCTTTGCTAGTAGACATGGCTTCCGCTAGAGATGTGCTGGCCGCTCCGGTAGTACCGTCCGTAATGGTAAAAACCGTGGGCAGAACCCGGCAGCAGGTGGATTTCTTTCTCGGCGGCACCTGCTGTCGTCCCAATGGCAACTGAAGCGAGCTGGTGGTCAGAGTGGTGGCGTCCGTAATCCGACCGTTGAAAATGGGTAAGGAACTGGCCTTGGCTCGGAACTTCTTCATCTCCTTAGAGAGCGGCAACTACTACCGTACCGTGCCCTGTCTGTTGGGTAATATTTTCCATTGGCATGTGTCCATCGAGCCGGAGTTGTGGTCAAAGCCCGGTTGCCAGGCGACCTGCCCGGGGAATGGGTTTGTGGACATGTCCGGGGAAAATGTTATCAGTGGGTCTGCGCTAATTGGACAGCCCGGGGCGGGAGGGACATTATCATAAGCAATTGGATTGGAAATGGAAACGAATATTTGCAGAGCCACGTTTCAGAATAATCGATGTTAATTTCGGGCACTCAAAGGGGGAATGGATTTGGGGTATTCGTAAATAAGTCATTTGGCAAACCCTCAAGGGAAGTGCTTAAAGAAGTCCAATAAAAGGAACGATTTAGTTTCTTATGAGTATAAATGTATTTAGCATTAGATTATAATTATTGGAATCGAGACAATATGCATGTATAATCGACCGTTATGTATTCGCAGGAATATGCTAAAATATTTATGCTATCTTCTCTTGGACTATGTGTACCTTAAAATGCACAATCTGAATGCATCACCTATGTAGGTGATGCAGATGAGCCCTCCTCCTTCACCCACTCTGGGCGGTGCTCGAACTTGGCTACAATGCTACACAACGCTCAATAATAGCTTTGGACAACTTGTTCTCAGGTTCTGCGGTTTTTGCGGCTTTGCGATCGCATCGTAATCCATTGACAAGTATCTAGCAGGTGCAGCGATTCTCGCCGGAGAGACTGCCAAGACTGAAGGTGCCGAGGCCATTGGAGCCGGGTGATTTCTTGTCTTTGCTCTCGTCGTTGTCAAAGTTGTCGCCCTGGTGGAAAATCAAGTATAAGATATCATATTTCTATATCTCTTATGCTTAGATAGTTAACTCACCCGACGCTCTCTTTGTTCGCGAATCTTGCGAGCCAGCGACAGAAACGCATCCTCGATATTTATATTCGACTTGCACGACACCTCGAAGAAGGGCATGTCAAAGTTCTCGGCAATCTGGAAATTATTCAAACTATCAATAGGGAGGGGAAGGCATAACAAATCCACATGGAACCCACCTTCTCGCCTCTCTCCTTGTCCACCATACGCTGGGTGGCCGAGCATTCGCATTTGTTGCCCGCCAGCACCTTGACCACATCGGGCGAGGCGTTCTCCTGGATGTTGCGCAACCAGTAGGACAAGTTGTTGTAGCTCTCCAGATTGGTCACATCGTACATGAGCAGGATGCCCATGGCACCGCGATAGTATGCCGTGGTCAGCGTTCTGAATCGCTCCTGTCCGGCCGTGTCCCAGATTTGCAGCTTTATGGGCACGCCATCGAGGTTAATCAGCTTTTGCTTGAAGTCTATACCTGGGGGGGAGGGAAGATGAGATGGGATGAAAGGATGAGAGTGTGTACATATGGTTACAGATGCGGTTACACCCATAGAACTTGTAAATACAACACTTAATTAAGATGAAACTAGTTTTTAATGCTAATAAAAAAACTTTTCGAACTTCAGTTGTGATTTTCAAAGGATGTCATAATATTTATCCTTATTTTTATCTAAACCCATTTGACAGTAATCCCTCCTTTGTCCCCGATAAGCTCTAATTTTTTGGCTGCTGTTGTCTCCAGTTTGAAGCTGGGAGAGGACTCACCTATGGTGGAGATGTATGTGTCGTAGTACTTCTCGTCGCAATATCTGTGCACGATGCAGGTCTTGCCCACATTGGAGTCGCCCAGCACCAGGACTTTATAGGTGGCCACAAAGTCCAGTGCCATATTGGTGGAGCCCGTGGATGTGGATCTTGATAGTTGATATTAATATTAACTGCCGAGAGGAGCGGAGTCAGAGACGGCAACGGCAACGGAGGTTTTGTTGTTTTGTTGGTGGTGATGATGGGTACAAGTGGTGGTGGTAGTGGTGGTAGTTTGGCTTTGGCTCCGAGGGGTTGCAGCGGGCTGTGTGTGTAGCTTGTTTATGTATCCGCTGGCTTGTGCTCGGCCTGGTGGTTTGTTGTTGCTCGCAGCTGTTCCTCCTAGAGTTGCAACGGCGTCATACAGATTTCCAGTGTAAATTTTCACAATTTCCGCCGAGGGAAGGGGGCGCCGCGCGCTCTCAACAATAACAACAGTAGTCCGGTGTCGAAAAGTTGGGAATTTCACATTAATTGACACTGACTGGACTACCGACTGACTGGTCTCGTATAATTTAACCTTTATTTGTATCTTTATTTTAATGTAATATAAGTGTAAGTGGTGTTAGGTGTGTGCATAGTGTGCCACTTCGGAGAAGGAGGGTTCGAATTACGCCGTTCGCGTGAATCAGCCTCGACGCACTGACTGCTCTGCCCAATCCGTGGATGCGGACTGGAGTCGGAGGCGACTAATCAATAGACCTGCGCATGCGCAGCATCAGCTTCGACCGCCGATGTATCGAAATCGGAATTCAAATCGAGGGCATCTGAGGGCGCTCCAAGTCGCTTATCAATAGTAATAGTAATTATAATATATATGACATAATTCTGGAGTTAAATGTTCAAAAATAGAGTTGTTGTTTCTCGCTTAACTTAGTGCTGATGGGTTGGGGGGAGGAAGATAGGGGGACTGATCGTCCGCCGCTTACATCACAAAGACCTTTTCGATCTTGGGGTTGGAGAACTTGGTATTGGTTACCGGACAGGTCACGGTTCCGTCGTCTTTGGTGATGTCCGGCAGAGCCATCTGCCCGAAGATCTGGCCGTTGGGCAGCATCATCGGCTGGTTGTGCTCGTTCAGCGGCAGCCCCGTCACCCGGCAGATGAGGCGGCTCTGGACACAGTGCGAGTATGGCAACTTGAGGGCGATGCGGTTGAGATCCTCCTGGCAGACGGGGCAGTTGAGATTGCGGCAGGTCTGGGCGTAGCAGTGGGGCGTCTTCAGCGCCGACAGGCCCGCTTGCACGGCCGCCGAGAACACGGACGTGCTGGACAGCTGGAAGAGGCGATAGTTTTCGTGGCGGAAGTCCAGCACCAGTTGCTGCCAGCGCTGCGGGTCCATGTACTTCCGGTAGTGCTCCGCCTCGGCATCCGACGGATAGGCCAGCAGGGCCATCACGTGGCAGATCTCGTTCAGCTGTGTCTTCTCGTAGGCGGGGAAGTAGCGGCGCGAGTGCTTCACCGCCTCGAAGCGCTGGTTCTGACGCACCAGCTCAATGAATTCCTGCACCCGCAGGCTAAACTCAATGGTAGAGTTGATCTTGCGCAGCTTGGACTTGTTGTCAATGCACCAGAGCACGCACTTGGTGGTGCTGTGGCTGGCCAGGTCATCCTCGACCTCGCGAGACGTCTGGAAAATATCCAGGTTGGTCAGGTGGCGTACATCCGACCGGGCGGCCAGCTCCTCGGCGGTCTCGTAGTAGCCCATGCGCAGCAGATGCTCGATGACCAGTCGGTCCAGCCGGATGCGCTTCCACTGATCCACCGATCCCTGCCACAAATCGCCAGTCACACTGTTCGGTGGCGTGATGCCCTTGAGGTGCTCCAGCTTGCGCTTGCAGATCTGGGTGACGCTCAGTTCGTCGTTGATGCTCTCCTCCGCCTTGCGCTTGAGCACCTGCAGCTTCTGGGCCACGTTGCCCATCAGTTTGGTCACGTCCGACAGGATGGGGCCCTCGCACTCCAAGGCCTTTTCCACCTGCCGCGATACGTTTGTCACCTGGTCCACCTCTCGGTCGATGATCTTCTGCGCGGAGCGGAAGCGCTTGTTCAGCATCTCGTATGGCACCTTTAGGGTGGCGTGCTCCAACGCCTTAATCTCCGACATTTTCGCACAAATTCCTTATATTTTCGTTCTCCTGTGAGACGTGAGACGCAATTTGCGTTTGTCTTTTTTCCTTGCCTTCGTTTGTTTTTCTTTTGTGGGCAACGAGTTGCCAGATCGACGGGGGCAGCTCACAGATCTGCTTAGTTTTTAGCTTTTTTCCGCCAAAAATTTAATTATTATAACCATTTTTCGATTATTTTTCTTTTATATCTTGCATTATATTATTTTAATATTTTCATTTATATTATTTATTATTTAAGAAACACGATCGATTAAATATTTTCTGGACTATTTACAAAATAGAAGAACGTTTCCCGCTAGAAACGGCGTTTTTTTCTTGAAATATTTTGACAGCACTGCCTCTGGTCACACATATGAAAAGGGGATGGGTTCTGTTAGCGTCCAACAGCTGATTGATGCTTGACTGCAACAAAAGCAAATGGCCGCTACCGAATACCGTTACTTTGTAGACAGAAAAATGAGTGCCCTTTTCTTGGATGTTCAAAACATGGAATCTAAATGCAGATTTTTAAATTTTTGTTGAATATTGTTTTCTTATGTGTATTTGTATAAATATTTTAGTTTCCATATAATTTTAATTATAATTGTATGAATGATTTAAAACGTGTTGTATTGCCTTTTGATAAGAAATTATTATGCTTAGGGTCGGAACAGCGTTGAAGGTGGACCAGGCATTTCACACTGCAACATTGCACGTCCATCCTGCATTTGCGTCCAAACGGGATACATTTTCTTGCCAAAGTCAACCGTTCCATCGGCTGAAAAAATATATGTATTTTTTTTTTTTTAACAAGAAGCAATTAAGATCAATAAATCTAGTAATTACCTGAGTGAAATTTTTGTGTAATGGCATTTTCAACGAAGATTGTTTAACGTGAATTTGTCTGAATCCCGATTTTCTATGTGGTGCACGATGATATGAACTATTTTTAGCCATTCCACCAGCAAAAAGCACAATGGCAATTATTAGACTTGTTGCAGTAAACCAGCGCATTGTTGATTTCTAACTAATTCTCTTTGATTTATTTTACCTTTATATACTTTCTTTTGGAAAGGGCAATGTGAAAGAAAACAGAGCATTTATTTTATCATTGTATTTACAAATGGGTTGATTGGTAAAAAAACAGGTGCCAGATTTATTATGAACAATTTCTAGGTGGCAAAGAGTCGGTGACTAAAGTCGACCACTGGCGGACTCTGCCAAACACTTTGGACAGAATCGGCTGCCACTAGATTCCTGTAGTCAGCTACGCCCCGAAGCAAGCTAAGGAACATATTGGTGAACAGGGTGATCTCATCCGGATTCAGTGGATTCAGCTGCTGCTGAGTGGGTGGCTTCGATATCCCTGGCAATTTGGCATCCTTGGAGGCAGAATCTATTCCGGCGGGCAGAGCTTGTATGTTAGCCTATAAATAATTAAAAATTAATTTCAAGAAATATATTTTGGTAAGTATTATAAATTAAATGTGGTATTTACTGGTATTTATACAACATTCTACTTACAGTCACGACAAGCACAACCAATACGAGGCCCAACATATCGATTTCAGATCGGTGCCTAACGCTCTGTGAACTGAGGACCAACTCAGGTCCCAACTGGGCTTTTAAACCCCCTCATTATTGGCATTAATTAATTGCATTGCTTTTGGCTTGTTGGACATGCTTCCTATTCAGGTCGAGAATCTGGCTACATTTGTGTCAAGACGCTCGACGAGATAATTGGAAATTGCCACTGTCAATATTTAATATCAATGCCTCAGATACTGCCAAAGATATCGAAACTGAAAGCGTCAACATGTTATATTTGAACAATCCGCTTTTAAAGGCTCCTGAAACGAGGCCTCTTGATTTTAATGGGTCAAGGTCAGCATTTTATGAGCTGTCTTTTCTTGGAAACCTTTTTTGCAGTGGCACTCCCCAAATTTTATTAATTAGCTTTTTGGCGAAAAACAAGAGGTTTCTTTTGTTGGCAATTTTCAACTTGGAA
>JAEIIM010021179.1:0-13681 GCA_018874515.1 Drosophila greeni | reverse complement strand
CTATTACCTCCTTAACCAATTGCTTGTATTTCCTTAACGATTGCCTCCCAGCTTCAAGTCCTTCTCCAGCACCAAAGTAAGGTTCTACAAGAGCTAGTAAAGGGGCCTGTTAAGGGGTATACCTCGTAAGTTCCTATAAAAAAAAGCTAAAGATATGTGTGTAGAGTGTATATAGTTTATAGATCCAGAGATTATACTAACTTATACCTACTTAAGGCTGCATTTATGTAGAAAAACTAACCCTGCACGCTGTAAATTTTCCACGCTTTTCCCCTTTCTTTGCTTTTTGATTTTTTGACTCTTGGTTTTGTGCATCCTTTCAACCCTTCCAAATCTAGTGCCACGCCCCCTGAAGCGAGCGCAGAGACCGCAGCCGCCCCCAAGCAATGCTGCATCTTGCATTAACTCCCTAACCTGCTAACTAGCGAAGCAACTGTCCTGATGCGAAGTTTTCCCTGTTTTCCCATCTTGATTTATATGCTCTCTCTCTTTATTTTTCTCTCTGTGTATTCATGTTAAAGCTGCTGCCGCATTGGAATGATCCTGGTGGCCGCCGCCATTGGCCTTACGCTGGTCTATGCCATCAGGCGTGGGGCTGCCCAGAAGTAATCCTCCTCCTGCGGCTTCCTGCGAGACCTTGGGACCTGAAAACAGCTTCATTCCGTGATTCCAGAGTAAACGTAATCGTAAATCGTTGATATTTCCAAGCTTTGATACGAAATAAACTGTGTACAACTAATTTTGGATGGAATATTACTTAGTAAAGGTCCTTGGAGGGTTCTTTTCCCCTTTTAGGGAATAAAAACTCATTCTTTCTGGTCAGAAAAAATTCAAATTTATTTTTCGTCCTCCTTCGCCCTTGTCACAAACTTCAGTTCAGCTTTTGCTTTCTACCTTTGACTTCTGACTTTTGACTTCTGACTTCCGTTTTCCGTTTTCCAACTTCTGACTTCCGTTTCCGACTTCTTATTACCAACTTCCGTTTTCCGACTTGCTCCTCCTCCTGACTCCTGACTCGTGACATTTCCAGATTATAAGTATAGAGGTCTTGACATATATATATTTCTATATAACGCGATTAGTTCGATTTGCACTTAAAAGTAGTTATCGTTGAGGATCAATGCCAAACGCACATCGACTTGCTAAGATTAGGCTGCATTATTGTAGGCTCTTCCGTGTCCCGCTCTGATCGGTTCTGTTCGCGTTCCGTACATGCTATATGTATATATATAGTTATGGGTTAGTAAGTGTTCTTTATGTTAGTTGGGGGGGTGCTCCTGCTCCTGCTCCTGCTGCTGCCCGGACGCGGCCTAGTTCTCGTCGTACAGCGGCGTGGCATCGCCCAGATTCATCGAGTGCGGCGAGGTGTTGGTCCGCGGCGTGCTGCGCACGGACACCTTCGAGGACAGCGCCCCCGAGCCGTGGCCATGCCCGTGTCCATGTCCATGCCCGTGCCCGTGTCCATGGTTCACTCCCATGCCGCGATTGTGCCCTCCGCCGCCGCCGCCGCCGCTGCTGCTGTGGTAATCGTTGCTGGGCGTGGAGTTGTAGCCGCCACTGGGACCCATGCCCATGTTCACGCCCATTCCCTGCTGCTGCTGCTGCTGCGCATGATGATGCTGTTGCTGCTGCTGCTGCTGTTGGGGTCTGCGCCTTGCCCAGGAATCGTTGGCCAGCTGCCAGTCGAGGTTCTCTTTGGCACGTTGCTGGTGATGCGGCTGCATGTTGCCACCGCCCATGTTGTAGGCATTCGAACCTCCACCGCCACCGCCGCCAGATCCTCCCCCGCCCACGTCGTAGTAGCTCCTGGGCGTGGTGCCCGTGGCGGAGCTGCCGTAGTGCTGCAGCTGGCTGGACGACGACTGGGAGCTGGGGCTCGGCACGTTGTGGCCGTAGCGCGGCGTCTGCGAGGCGTGCGGCGTGTAGGGCGTCATGAAGGGCGTCTGCCCGCTGGGCGTGTACGGCGTGTTGATGATGGCCCCGAACGAGGGCGTGGACGTGAGGCCGCCGTAGTGCGAGGAGGCCGAGGCGGAGGCTGCGGCGGCTGCCAGCGAGGCGTTCGTTGTGGCGCCGTAGCTCACAATGGAATGCGATACGGAGTAGGCGCTGGAACCACCGCCTCCACCGCCGCCACCGCCGCCGCCACTGGAGCTGCCCACACCGCCGGAGCTGCTGATGGCACTGCGCGGCGTGCCGCCCAGGTTGGAGCTGAGGCTGTACGGCGGCTGGGAGGAGGACAGCAGGGAGGCCGACACAGCCGGCGGAGGACGCATGCTGTGCAGCCCATGGCCGCCGTGCAGCGGCGTGGAATTCGAGCCCGAGGAGGTGAAGGCCGGCGAGGCAGTGGGGTCCAGCCAGTGCTCCTTGAACCACCTCAGCAGGCTGTTGATCGAGTCGAAGATCTGGCCGCGGAAGCGATAGCCCTCCGGCATCACCGTCACGTACTCGTGGCGCACCTTGGTCTTCGGCAGGTAGGAGAGCAGGAACTTGCCGGGCATGCTGCGCGAGGCCGTGAAGAAGTAGTGGATCTTCTTGGGGTCGCGCGTCTTCTCCTCCCGCAGCACCTGCTCCATGAAGTCGCGCTCGTTGACGTTCGCCGGCGCCGTGTTCGGCTTGTAGTACTTGTACTGGATGAGCTCCCGGGCGGCCACCGCCATGGGGTTGATGTGGCGCGCAATGATCTCGTCGAGGTCCTCGAACTCCTCGGTGCCGATCCACAGGCTGCGACCGAGGCTGTACTCGTTCTCCTTGCCCTCCTCGCGCACATCGATGTGCTGGAAGATGTCGTCGGCCACCTTCCACGTGGCGGTGAGGTGGTCCTTGGACTTGCTGCTCGGCCGCATGGCCACCTCGCCCTGGTCGGCCTCCGCCAGCATGGCCACCACCTCGGCGTACGACTTGTTGAAGAAGCTCGGATGGGCGATCACCCGCCGCGCGTACGTCTTGCGCTTCAGAGCCTTCGCCTTGGCGTCGCTGGCCTTCCGGTTGTCCAGCTCCTCGGTCACGAAGTCGTAGAAGGCGTCCCGTCGCGGCCGCCACTCGTTGTTCACGTCCTTCAGGTCCGCCGTCTTCGAGGAGCAGTCCACCGAGAAGCGGTCGATGTCGATCTTGATGATGCGCACGTGGATCATCTGGGAGACGCGGACGCGCTCCTCGGGGTTGCGCACCTGCTTGTCGGACAGATTCTTGATGTGTATGAAGCCGGGCAGGCCGTTCTCCAGCCGCACCCGCACCCCGGACGCCTGGCCCGGGCAGGCGTTGGCGTCAAAGTGATTCCACACCTCGGAGAGCTCGGGGAAGTCGTCCTTGTGGCAGAAGGGACACTGCCAGCTGTCGCTGGTGTCGATGCGCACGGGATTGGCGTTGTCCAGCTGCTCGCCCTGCGGCCGGCGGTAGGTGAAGCCCGTCACCATGGCCGTCACGCACTTGCCCACGTAGAAGGAGTCGGGCGTCTCCTTGGTGAGCATGTCGAAGAGCTCCTCGGCGCTGGGCTTGGTGTACTCGGTGCGGTAGTCCTTGTACAGGCAGCTCAGCTCGTTGCGGATGTCGTACAGCGTGATGCTCTTGCTCCCGAAGCCCTGCCGCTCCAGCTCCACGGCGAAGGCGTCCAGATCGAGATCCTTGAGGCGCTCCGGCGACTCCAGAATCTCTTCGAGAGCGCCGGCCGGGTTGGTCTCCTCGTCGTCGTACTCCATGGCATCGATGGCCATCTTCCGGGCCCACTCGTACGTTTCCGGATGGACGCGGGACCCGTCCAGCACCTCGACGTACGCCTCGGTGCTGTCGCCCAGCGAGGAGGTGTCGATCTTGATGAAGCCGCTGCAGTTGATGAACACCTTCGGCCCCAGGTGGCACACCGTCACGAGCTGGGTGCGGTTCTCCAGCCGCTGGTTGCTCTGCTTGAGCAGCTTCAGCAGCGCCTGGCCCTTGCGCGGACCCAGGCCGCAGGTGTACTGCAGCAGGTTGGTGGTGCGCGCGTTTTGCACCATCAGGTTGATGTCCAGGCCCACCTCGCTGGTCCGGTTGATGAACTCGAGGCTGAGCTGCTCCAGCAGCTGCTCGCGCGGCACCCGCTCCTGCAGCGGGTGGTAGCGCAGGCAGAGGATCTCGTCGTCGGCGTCGCACAGCTGCGAGTACTCCACGAGCGGGTCCTGCATCTTGCGGGCGAGGGAGACGGCCTGCTTGAGCAGCGCGGGGTACTCCTTGAAGTCCGACTCTCCCTTCTTCGAGTTGGCGTAGATCTTGGCCAGCTCGTTGTCGATGATCTCCACCTCGATGGGCGGGAACTGCTCCGAGGTCTCGAGCTCCTTGAGTATCTCCTTGATGTCCGCCTGGATGGTCTGGGCGTCGCGCGACTCCGCCCCAATTACGACGATGTGCGGCTTCTTCATCTTGATGAAGTCGCTCAGCTTGCGCAGGTCGGCCAGCTTCTGGGCCTTCTCCTCGGCGTTGTGCGAGTTCTTGCGCTTGAGGACGTTCGGCAGCCGCAGGTAGTCGGAGATGTCGCCCTCGACGGTGGTCACCGCGCAGAAGGCGGCCACCGACTGGTCCGGGTCGTAGGCCAGCGCCAGCACCCGGATGCCGCGCAGCGTGCTCCACTCGTCGTAGTGGAAGTCGGCGGGCAGCTGCGGCTTGTACGGCGCCACCTTGAGCCACTTGTACAGCTTGGCGGTGCAGGAGCGCAGCACGAACTGCTGCGCCTCCTCGTGCAGCGTGGCGCGCAGCTCCTTGATCAGATCGGGGATTACCCACTTCTGCAGCGCCAGCTTGACGCAGTCCGCGCGCAGGGCGTTCCACTCGAGGACGTGCTTGGAGAACTGGTCGAGGTGGTACAGGGCCTTGGCCTCCTCCACGTAGTCGCCGGGCGGCCCGTTGGCGTTGGCGTTGCCCTCGAACTCCTCGAGGAACGTGATCTCCAGCAGCTTCTCCTCCTCGGCCATCATCAGCTTGATGAACTGGTCGCCGAAGAGGTCGCCCACGGGCTTCTTGGCCACGTACTTCATCGGATACACCGGCGAGTTCTCGTCGATCAGCACCATGCCGTTCTTGGTGGGCCGAATGTTCAGCCTTGCCCGGTCGAAGTACACCTCCCGCATGGTCTTGCGCAGCAGCGGCTCCTGCGCCAGCTGGCGGGCCACCACGTACTTGGCGGCGTGCAGCACCTCGTCCGTGGTCATGAAGCGCGGCGACAGATACTGCTTGGCCAGCTCCGTGGGCCCGAGGCTCTCCTGGGTGACCTCGTTGCGCTGGTAGTTGTCGCGCAGGTTCTCCGCGAACTGCTCCGGCGTGAGGCCGAAGTGCTTGGCGAAGCCGCAGATGCCCGCCTTGCGGAACACCGCGTACGGGCTGCTGTTGGGCGCCTGCTTCAGCTGATCGTCCACCAGCTCCGGCTCGTCGTCCTCGTTCTCCGGCTCGGGCACTGCCGCGGGCGCTCCACCTTCCGCCGCCGCTGCCGCCGCATCCTCGCCGTTCTCGGCGGCCGCCGCCTGGCGACGCGCCTTGGCCTCGCGACGCTCCTGCAGCTGCTTGCGCCGCTGCTCCGCCTGCATGCGCGGCAGCTCGTGCGAGTAGTTGAGCAGGAAGTACATGTGCACGTCCTTCAGCTCCTCCATGGACTGGACGTCGGCCAGGCGCTCAAAGTCGCTGTCCGGCATCAGGCGGACGTCGTCGGGCAGCGGCTTCTCCGGGTCGGCGCACAGCGTGTCCAGCTGGAACTGGCGCATCTTCTCGAAGAGCACCTTCAGCTTGCGCTTCCGCTCGGTGAGCTGGCACCAGCGCTCGTCGTAGTAGTAGATCTTCCACAGGTCGTCGATGTTCAGCTCCGGCTTGACGTACTCCTTGCGGTAGAAGGCGATGAAGGGCACCTCCAGCTGCTGGTTGCGAATGAACTCCAGCGTCTGCTTGATCTTGTTGACCGCCGTCGGAGGCTTGCGCAGCTTCTCGCGATTGTCGGCCTTCTCTTGCTCGGAGACGGTCTGCTTGCAGAACGCGAACCTGTAGATCCAGTCGGCCTCGTCGTCCAGCTCGTGGGAGCCCTCGACGACGGGGGTGACGGGCACCTGGCGCAACTGCATCCGCTCGGGTATGTCTGTCTGGCGGATCTCATTGTCCAGATCCGTAAAGTGGCCGCGCTTCAGTTCGCTCGGCTCGTAAATGTCGAAGATGGTCTTCTTGGCCACCTTCTTCTTGAGCGCCTTCTTCTTCTTGACGCGCGACTCCTCGCCGGCGCCGAGGTCCTCGTCGTACTCGTCGCCCTCGGAATCATCTTCGTACTCGTCCTCCTCGTACTTGGAGAAGTCGTCGTAGTCGAAGTCCACGCCGAAGATGTCCTGGCCCTCTTGCAGGGAGCTGTTAAGGAAATTGGAAGCATATAGCAAAGGTTATAGCTGGATAAGTGTGATGGAAACTTACGCGTCTGTAAAGATGGGTCTTCGCTTCTTCTTCTTCTCGGCTATGGGACGTCCATTGTCGTCCACAATAAAATCATCCGCATCCGACTCCGAGTCGTCCTCCCCAAAGTCATCCGCCTCCCTGGGACTTCGCTCGCTGCGATGCTCAACGCTCTGCGGGATGGGATTGATTAAAATAAGGTGTAAAGGTGCTTTTTCGGACTACTACCTCGTCGTTCTCATCAAAGAGCTGCTCGGCAATCTGTTCGCGGGCCAGGCCTTCGTCCACATGCTGCTCCTCGCCGTCGCTCTCATTGTCGTGGATGCGACGCAGACGCTTGAAACGCTTCTGTAAAGTGACAAAGGGAAAGCAATGAAGAGAGAGGCTTTAAAAGGATGATTAGATGGACACCTACCCTCCTCTCGACCTTAACACCCAGATTCTCCTCAATCAAATCGTAGTCATCGTCCTCCAGCCGATCATCCAGATCATCGTCCTCGTGCTTCTTGCGCTTCTTGCCGCTCCCGCCACCGCCTTCGTCATCCCCACCACTGCCCGTGTCTGAGTCGTCGCCACTGCCGTCGTCCTCCTCGATGGGATTGTCGTCAATTAGATCCTTGAGCTCTTCGCGCAGCCGCTCCTCGTCATCTGTTTCGGGTAGATTGTAAATAACATATTCAGAATGCATCAGGATTTTAGAGGTTGCTCATCCTCAGAGAGGAAGGATGTTGAAACTTAAAGGGTGCCTGAACCGTAAGCTCCACCTCAACACTGTATTTTCTACCTGACAAGCTGTCACCTATCCATATCTTTACGGGTCTAAGTATGCTTTGACCACTTTCTTGCGATCTTCAAACAAATAATCGCATTCCATTAAGGAACTGGAAGAATTTCCAGAATGGAAGGAGTTCGGAGTAGTGGAAGAACATTTCGAGACAAGTATGTGCATGTTGTCCGAAAGAACCGAAAGAAAGAAGAACGGCAGGGGACTGGAATAAATCCATTGATGGCTGCCACATTGCCTTCCATTGATTATTCCAATGGAGCTGCAGGAGCGTGATTTCCAATGCAATTTCTGGAAGAAAGCGCGCTCGCTGCTCTTCGAATTCGCCGCATCTCGCACACATTGAAACAAAGCCATACACATACGCGAACGGTGCGCTGCGCTAATTGTTGTTGTTGTTGTTGGCTGGCCCATGGGCCACGGTAGCACGGTAAAAACACAAGACCTAACCTCAAAGTTGTAAACAAAAAAAAAAGAGAGATGGGGCAAAGCGGGCTGCTCCCGCGCTACCGTTGTGCAGCCTACGAGTTTTGGAACATGTGAATTTTCCACCGCCCAGCAAGATCGCGGCGCGGATGCACAATTTGTTATTGTCGGCGAGACGCGGCCCTAGCCGCCGCGCTGGACAGAAACGCACCTTCTTCCTCCTCGCTGCTGTCGGAGACCGCGGCCTTCAACTTCTTGAGTTTCTTGCGCTCGTGCACGTCCAATTCTTCCTCCTCCTGCAACGGGAAAAGTCCAAGGAAAATGCATTATATATATATTTATTTATATGTGTGTACATTTATCGCGCACAGATATACACACACACACACATACACATAGTACGTACGCGCGCCTACAACAGAACGCAACGCAACGCGAAAAGTCCGCATTTGAGCGGCGAGTGCGGCCTTACCTCCGATTCCTCGGCCTCGGAATCCAGAAATTCGGCCATCGTAATAAATTAAATAATTAAACTATATGCTTAAAAACGAATTTAACTAAAATTAATGCACAATAAACGTCTCTTGCAGTGTCACAATAAAAAAAAACGCGAAGAAGCAGAAGTGTCAAAATTGTGGGTGGCTTGCCAGTGTTGGGCAGCGCGCCGTGCCAGCGTCAGTCGATTATCGGCAAGGCGGCAATTAGAGTGCCCAGCTATGTGATATTATAACGATAGCCTACGAGTGCCGGCCAGAGCCCAACTATCGCCCTTATCGATAATGCTGCTATCGATGTTTTGACAGCTCTAGCGAAAATTTCATGCGCCAAAAACGTAAACTAAAGAAGAGTTCGTCGAATTATCATCACATTCAGTGATACCAACTGGCCAACTGGCGCTTTTCAGTGGATTATAAAGATCGGGGCAGCACGGCAAATTGAAAGCTGCCCACAAAGTGAATTTCGCGAGAACCGATCGCTTGCTGCGCCGTTTCCATTTCCAAGGGGGCGGCTGGCCCACAAAGAGAGGAAGAGTAATTCCTAGTACAGCCGATGCTGCGCTGCGGAGCAAGAAGAAGAGCGGCAACGCTGCACTGTCCACGACTGAGATAAACAAAAGGCAGAAAGGAGAAACCAATTAAATCGCAGTTAAGAGCCGTGAGAATCAATTAAAAAGTGCAGCGGAAAAGAGATGCTCAGGAGAAGAGCTTAGAAGACAGTGGCAACAGCTCAAGTGACCGCATAAATTCGCTAAAAATGCAGGTGAGAAACCAAAACAAACCTCTAGTTGTGAAATATCAAAGAGTGCTAATAAAATATGTTTTTCCCCAGCAAATGGACGATCCTCCATCGCTGCCCGTGGGCACGGAGGTGAGTGCCAAGTATAAGGGCGCCTTCTGCGAGGCCAAGGTCAGCAAGGTGGTGCGCAACATCAAGGTAAAGGTGGCCTACAAGCAGGGCCTGGGCTCTGGCATCGTCTCCGACGACGCCATCAAGGCGCCCACCGGCCAGTTGCGCGTGGGCGCCGTCGTGGAGGTGCGTCACCCCGATCGCAAGGAGATTGTGGAGGCAACCATCACCAAGATTCAGGACTGCTCCCAATACACGGTTGTGTTCGATGACGGCGACATTACAACGCTGCGCCGAACCGCTCTGTGCCTGAAGAGCGGGCGGCACTTCAACGAGAGCGAGACGCTGGACCAGCTGCCGCTGACGCATCCGGAGCACTTTGGCAATCCCGTGGTGGGCGGACGCCGGGGACGGCGGCGTGGCCAGCTAAACGAGGACAGCTCCGACGACGACGACGAAAGCGATGCCAAGGAGGTGGTCAATGAGAAGGAGGAGAATATCGGCAAGGTGGTGTGCGTGGAGACCGAGTCCAAGAAGAAGGACAAGGAGAAATGGTTCCCCGCGCTCGTAGTGGCACCCACAGCACAGGTAAGTTGGAAATTTATCAAGTTATCCCAAACAGAAGGTAATAATGATTGATCTTTTGCTTTTTTCCCACCCATAGGCCACCGTTCGCATCCGCGTGAAGGACGAGTACCTGGTGCGCTCGTTCAAGGACGGCCGCTACTACACGGTGCCCAAGAAGGAGGCCACCGAGTTCACCCGCGAGGTGGCCAGCAAGCAGGACGTGCCTGCTGTGCAGGCGGCCCTCGAGTTCCTCGACAGCAGCATCCTGCCGCCCCACTGGGACCGCGACTCGCTGTTCGGCCTCTCGAACCTGTCCAGCGACGACGAGGGCGAGATCGACTCGGACTCCTCCGACGACGAGCCGCACGAGGAGAAGGATCGCTTCGTGGCGCAGCTCTACAAGTACATGGACGACAGGGGCACGCCGCTCAACAAGGTGCCCTCCATCCAGAGTCGGGACGTGGACCTCTACCGGCTCTTCCGGGCGGTGCAGAAGCGCGGCGGCTACAACCGCGTCACCACCCAGAACCAGTGGAAGCTCATCGCCGTCCGGCTGGGCTTCACCCCGTGCACGGTGAGCGTGATGAACCTGGTGAAGCAGGCGTACAAGAAGTTCCTGCAGCCGTACGGCGACTTCCACCGCAAGCTCGGCTGCTCCATGCTGATGACCTCCAGGAACTCGAACCGCAGCAA
Source organism: Drosophila greeni (assembly GCA_018874515.1). Lineage (NCBI taxonomy): Eukaryota > Metazoa > Arthropoda > Insecta > Diptera > Drosophilidae > Drosophila > Drosophila greeni. The sequence goes on along the minus strand of JAEIIM010021179.1, from coordinate 3,474 downwards.
GGGAAGGAGCCTGGTGCGCGCCAATTCGGTGGCCTCGCCCAAGCCCACGGAGACCACGAAGGTGGAGTCTATCAGCAAGTTGGCCCAGCCAAACCAAACAAACGCAACCGCGACGGCGGCGTCTTCTTCAGCTGCAGCTTCGAGCTCAGCAGCAGCAGCGGCGGCGGCCTCAGCCACCCCCGTCAGAGCTGCGTCCACCGCCTCCCAGTCAGCGGTCGAGGTGGAGTCTGAGGACACCAGCGAGTCCAGTGTTGTGGTCGACCTGCCGGCGAAGAAGCAAAGGAAGGGCTCGGCGGCCAGCGGCAATCAGCAGGGCAAGGTCAAGACCCTGGTGGAGAAGTACGAGGAGAAGTCGACTTCGACACAGGCTTCGTCGTCCGCTGGAGCAGGCGCAGGCGGAAGCGGAGGAGCAGCTACAGCTACAGCAGCAGGTTCGGGAGCCAGCAGCGGATCGACTGCAGCCACAGCCACACCAGCTACGTCGGGCGTAGCCTCCGCCTCCTCCTCCACTAATCCACCAGCGGCTTCAACGTTCGCCCCAGCAGCAGCTGGCGGTGCTGTCTCGACATCTGTTCCATTCAGCAAGGACACCGAAGCGGACATGCCGCTGGCCAAGATCAAGGCAGCTGCAGCAGCCGCAGCGGCGGCCGCCACCACCAGGAACAACAGCATGGAGAAGGAGACGAACATCAGCTCGGGCAGCAGCGCCTCCGCCTCCAGCAAGGCCAACTCGGCGGAGATGCAGCGCAGTCGCGACGTTTCGCCTTCAGGTGAGTGAAGAAGAGAATCTAGATTACAATTTAAGTGTGTTTAGTGGTTAGGAGCCACTCCAGGGACTTGAGTATCCTGTCTTTTATTTCTTAAGAACTAGAAAAAGAATCCCCTAGAGCTAGACAACCTTAACCCTAACCTTGTGATAGGCATTGGCTAGGACGCCGCGCAGATTCCAGATGTGCTCGAACTTCTCCGGCTGCACGTTGTACGCCGAGTCGACGGCCTTGGCCCAGATCTCCACATCGCCGTCGCCAGCCTTGCGCTGCGCCTCGGAGATGGGCAGGCGAGCGGTCCACAGGGACCAGCCGTAGTGGCGCCCGTCGGGACTGTCCTCCTGCTCCAATTCGGCCACGTGCCAGCTCTTGCCCTCGTCGCTGGTCAGGTCCACGCGCACAATCTTCCGCCCGCCGCCGCTCCACGCGTATCCCCGGACCGTGATGTGCCCCTCGTCGTCGTCCGGCCTCACCCGGGCTCCCGGCTGCGGCGTACAGATGGCCGAGGTCACGGGCATTGCCTGAATGGCATCCGACTTGCTAAAGTCCACGGTGTCCCAGTCCGTGCTCGGGCTGAAGCCCTTGTAGTCGTTCTGCTGCCAGTGCGAGTCCGACTCCTTGTCCGCCACCACGATCCGCGTCAGCCACTTGACATTGCGCGCTCCCACGGTTCCGGGCACAATCACCCGAATGGGATAGCCATGATCCCGACTGAGAGGCTCGTCGTTCATTTCGTAGGCCAGAATGACGTCCCCGCGGGGATCCAGGGCCTTGGACAGGGGTATCGATGCGCCGTAGGGATGGGAAGTGGGATCCAAGTCGGCGCCCTCGAAGATGACGTGCTTGGACTCATCCGGCTGCACGCCCTGCTCCCGCAGAACGTCGCAGAGTCGAGCTCCGGACCACTTGGCATTGCCCACGGCTCCAGCGCCCCAAGAGAGACCTGGAAAGGGGAAAGACAAACCAGAGGATTAAGTGGATTAAGAGATTTCTTTCTCCTCCACTCACCCTTCACCGCCTTGACCTTGGTCATCTCAGACCTTCGATTGCCACCGCACATGATGGCCGCCGTGACAGAGTGCTTGGGCAGGGCCTTGATCCCCTCCAGATTGAGGGTCAGCGAGCTCTTTTTCGAGGACCCGCTCTCTATTTCCAGCTCATACTCCTCCGCACTGATCACCGGCACCGGCAGGTGGTTGCGCACATAGAACAACTCGTTGGGCGTGAGGAACTGCTCGGCCAGGAGTCCGATCGGTGGCTCTGCGTTGAAGGGTCGCTTCGAGGCGGGCTTCAGCAGGGCGTGACGCTGCGGCTCCTGGGCCCAGGGCGAGCCCAGCTCCACCTCGGCGGCAGCAGTGGTTAGATCCACGCCCTCCAGGTTGCCAATGCGAAAGCCCTCGAGCAGCTCCAGCACCTCCAGGGTGTTGTGCTGCTGATAGATGGCCCAGAACGGATCGATGGCACTGCCGGCGGCCATCAGGATCTTGTCGCCGCCGGGATGATTGTCGGCAAAGTTTGTGACATCGTAGACTCCCAGGCCGTAGGTGATCCAGATGCCCTTCTCGGCGCAGTTGTGCTGCTCCACCTGGTCGGTCTTGTAGTTGGGCAAGTCCTTTCGCTGGGTGACATGCCAGAGGCGAGCTTGGGCTTCCTGCTGTTCCTCGTTGAGTTCTTCTACAGACTCTGCCAGGACGGGTGTGTGCCCAGCGCTCAGCCAGTGGTAGCCCAAGGCCAGGCCTCCGGCCCAGTAAGCGGCATACAGCAGTTGCTCTGTTCTGCTGCCCGGTGAGCTCCATTTGTGACGATGCTGCTGCTCTTGGTGGCCATTGTTCCTGCTGCCTCCGCTGAAGGAGGTGGTGGTGGTGGCCAGGAAACGCCTCTGTGGCCGGTTGTGGCGCACCAGTCCCCTTAAGCTGTGCCACAGCAACCGCATGGTTATGTAACAGCCCAAAAAAACCAAGAACTCTGTGAAATCTCAAGTCCCAAGCTGCCTTTGCTGTGCCTCTTCTGCGTCTGCTTTTGGGCCGGCAGCGATTGTTGTGGCGCGAGTCTGGATTTCGTTGGCTTTCTATTGATATAAGTGCTATTTGTTTAGTGTCGACATTGGCCCCGGCACCCTCTGGCCCCCCGGTGAGCTCAGCGTTGGTTTAATTGATAAGCAATCTCTCCGAAGTCGCTAATTCTGGGCTGTTTTCTTATGTTTTCCTTTTCCTCCTCCTCTTCTTTCGACACACTCACGCGAGTCACACCTGTTTTGCCGGGGGCACCATCGATAGCGCTATATCGATAGCTGCCGATATTCGTATGTGCGTATATGTTGCGTGTGGGTGTCATCGGCCAAAGTAAATTACCAAAAATGAAATTTAATCAAGGATTTAAAGTTAATGCAATAACGCACAAGTGGGTTGATTATATGTTTAAATATTTACGAGGTCGATTGGTATTGAGGCCCAACAAACACTTGTTGCTGTGTGTTTGTGTTGTGTGTGTATTTGTTGTGATAAGGAAAATATACCACGGTATCTTCTCTCTCGCTCGGATTCGTTATTGTATTTATATATATATTTATATATATTTATTTATATATTTTAATATGTGCAAATAAGTAAACAAATACAAAAAGCAGCCAAACATCTTTTTTTTTTTCCTTTATTTGTTATTTGTTATTTGTTATTTGTTATTTGTTATTTGTTATTTGTTATTTGTT
>JAEIIM010021125.1:0-25109 GCA_018874515.1 Drosophila greeni | reverse complement strand
ACAATTCTCCCAAGCCAAAACCTATTTAATTTAAAATTAAGAACTCTAAAAAGGACCAACTTTAAAAGTAATCTAATCCCCATCAATTATTTTGATATCTTCTGTGGGAATTCACACTCATTTACGAAGTAATGCATATTAAACCACAAAAAATAATTAAATAAACCCGCAAAAATTAACAAACAAAAATGATTCTTTTACTCGTAATAAAATCCCACCGGTTATGCTCTTCAAACTTGGATTCCCTGCACATCATTTTGCTGCCTTTTTTGATTAAGTTATTTCAAGTTATCCGGCTTAAGCCGCAGAGTCTGTGGAAGCCCCATTCATTTGGCTTAACACAGGACTTGGAATGGGACCCGGACTGGGACTCGGACGGGGACACGGACTGGGACACGGACTGGGACACTGAGTGGGACACGAACTGGGACCCGGACTGGGACTCGAACTGGGACTCGAACTCGGACCGGACTCGGACTTGTTTTTAATTTTCGCGCCACTGAAGCGAAGCTGGCAGGCATATCTTTGGGACTCACCAGCTATTGTCCAGCAGCTTTTTTGAATTGCGGGGAGCTCAGAGGAGCTCAAGGAAGCGACGCACCCAAATTGTTGCTCCCAAACCGAAACTGATAAAAGCAGGGGATGAGGCGATGGCGATGACGATGATGATGATAATGATGATGGAGCACCGTAACACACCGTAAAAAATATATAAAATACAGGTCGCAATGCCGGCAGGTGTTTACATTACCGGCCTCGGAGTGGGAGGAGTAGGAGTTGGAGTTGAACTTCTTACTTACACGACTGCACTGCGTACGTATGCGAGCGGGTTAAAGGGTTCGGGGGATTCACTGCATCCGCCGGCGATATTGGCACTAAGGAGCAAGAAACCAAAAAAAAAATACTGGTACAACTCCAACACGTTTTATCGCTTCAGTCTTCTCTCCCTGGAGGAGCCAGGAGCCACTGATTACAGCTCACTGAGGGGAGCAGCTGCCCGAGACCGAGACCGAGACGGAGACCAAGTCAAAGACCAAGACCAAGAGCGAGACCAAGACCAAGACCGTATCGAACCACACCGCGTACTCGACTGAGCGAGGCGACTCTGCCGCTGATAGCGCCCATTGACGCAGGTCCCCGCCGAGCACACGAGCGACGAGCAGCAGAGGCACCACTGCAACGCACGCTGGACACTTCCGACGACGACGACGGAGACGACGAAGAGTGACGATGGCAGACTGGCAGCACTGGGAAGTGGAGAAAGCAAGTGCAGCAGGCGAGGCGACGCGCAACGTGCTCGACTTTCCAGCTTCGACTGAGCCCGGAGCCTGAGCCCGCTGACATCGAGGCAGCACGTGGCCCGCCGATGTGGAGAAAGTGGAGAAATGGAGGGGCTTCGGGCCCGGTCCTGTGACCTCCCACGAATGGCTTACATCGCGCACTCGGCCGCTGTTAGCGTGTCGGCCGTGCGGAATGTTGCGGAAAGTAAACAAATAAGGTGACGACGGATGGCGGATGGCGGATGGCCTTCCTAACGAGCACCCCACCACGTGGTGTCCATGTCCGCATCCGCCGTGCCGTGCTCGCCAGAAGCCATTGTTGCGAGCGGCTTTGTGGCGGCTCAAGGTTGCCTTTTCGGCATTTTGGAGCCAGCAGATCCCAGCACTAAGGCCGCGGCTGCTGCTGTGGGGTAAATGAGCTCATTAAATGAACAGTAGGCGGATAATTAATTAATCTGCTGTCAGGATTGTGAGGATTTTCGGGGTGGGTGCGATAAGGCGGCAGGAGCAGCCGCGCTTCCGCCGCCACCCAATGCACTTCCGGCTGTCACTTTGGCGCTTTTCCCGTCAAATTTGGAACTTTGGAAAGTGAAATATAGGAAAAATTCAAAATGGCGGTAATTCTGGAATTTTGTAAATGTGTATTTAGCTTTTTTCCGCTTTTTGGTGAATGTTTTTACCTTTTTTTTTATTTTTTTAGAGTCAAAAACAATTTTTTTTTAGCTCAAAAAGTGACAGCTCTGTTCACGACCACGAAGACGACAACGATAACCCTCGCTCTCTCTCTCTCACTGTTAAGTGCTCGCTCCAAGACCAAACTCCCCTTAATGTCAGACTCCAGAACTACCCCTTACCACTGTTATACTGTTATACTGCTTCTACAGGCTTTTCTACCCCTTAGATAGCATGGAGTCCACATGGATGCCAAGCGTTTGAAGCTTTACTTCGGAAAACTTGCCCATAATCTGAAGCTTTTGGAGCGTAGACAAGGCTTATGGCAACGCAGAATCAAAATTGGTCAAAACCAATGTCCCAAAGTATAGCAAGCAAAGGATTACGGCAAGTACAAAAACCTTTTTAAAATCAACTTTGGTCGAAACTGTTGTCCCAAAGCTGTCTCGACGGAAAATAACTGCACTACACCATGTTTTGTTTTATTTTAAATTTTCCGCTGTGTGTCGCCAACAAGCAAAGCAGAACCCGATTCAACTAAGCAGATCCCAATTCCAATTGGAGCTTGCGGGAATCCAATTATTTCTTATTGGAGCCTGTCAAAGCTTTTCTCCCACTTTCAACCGGTGAAAATATTTGAAAAATCTTATAAATGAAGTTGTTCTCAAGAAATATTGGCTTTTACTAATTCGCTAATTTTTCCTCTTTCCTTTTCAATATCAAATCACATTAAGCCTTTACAATCAGTTTTCCTTTTCCCAATAAAGCGGGACTTTCGTGCGTCGTTCGTTTCATCTTAGAGATGAGCGACAGATCGATAGAAATTATCGAAATTTGTTCATTTTTGCCGCCAAATTTGGCAACGCTGTAAATGGCGAGGAAAGCCTAAAAACGAAGGATGAAGTTTCACGAATATCTCCAAATGGATTATTTAAATATATAATATAAAATAATAAAGTAAATATAACAAAACAAACTATGAGAGTATAAGAACCAGAATGCTTACTTCGGCACCAGAAGATAAAAACCTAGAATTATTATAATGTTGTTATATGATCTCTGAAAACTTAAACTAGTTTCCATTAATTCCAAATAAAATATGAAGCCTGCCCAAGCTGTCAGACGTCTTGAACATATCCAAACCGTGCTAAAAAAATAATACAACAAATATTTAATTTGACCAATTTGAATTTGTATTAAATTTGGCAAAGCCAATTTAGGAGTCGAGAAGACTGCACTAACCCTACAACAGGTCGAGAAAGAGGCAGACAGAGGATTGGCCATGTAGGATGATACATATGAGCCTTGATTTTGAAGGTGGTACGAGTACAGCATTTAAAGAGCTTTCGTTTTTTTTCAGATTATTGTATTTTATTGGGATTTTATGTAACCGATAAACTAGATTTAAGAACTTGTTGTTGACTTATACCACCTTCAAAATCATACGTACTTTATGTATGGTGCGTTTTACACGTGTGGGTGTTCTCTCTTCTTTACAAATTAGGCGTTCGATTTCCGTTGCGATTATAATTAATTACGACTTTATATGTACAAACAATGCTTTCGTTAAATTATATTAAAAAAATAAGGTAAGGTAAGGTATGCATGTATGGGGAGGTGTGTATGTGTATTATTAAAAAAGAAGCAAGCCAATGTTGTCAACATATATTGTGTCGTTCCATTTCGTTCCAAACATATATATATATAGACATATATAAAAATCTGCTGCTAGTGGGACTTTCGAGGCCTCCTGCCAGGACGGACGCACAGGTGGTTCAACCCCGATCTGATCTGAGCCTCATCATCTCATCAGCATTTTTGCCTTTTTCTCTGGTTCTCTTTGATTGTTGTCTGTTTGTTGTTAATAGTGATTTTTTATTGTGGTTTGCCGTTGTTTATAGAGTTAAGCTTATGCCTGTTCATAGGGTTTTGATGTTTTCTTGTTAGTTTAGGTTTCCCTCGCTTCTTCTTCTTATTGTTGTTTTGCCGCAGTATCTGTTCTTGCTATTAACTGTTGTTCTTTATGTTGTTGTTGCTGTTGTTGTTGTTGTTGATTTGGATGTTTCGTAGCAGTCTCAATTGGTCCTAAGACGCTGCCGCAGCCGTTGCCAGAACCGGCACCGCCTGTTCACTGGAATCAACGTGATTCAACTGCTGCTGCTCCTCCTCGGCGCGAAGCCGGGCCGCCTCCTTCTCCTGCAGCTGGGCCTCCAGCTCCTCTACATTGCGAAAGATGCGCGCATACTGGAAGCGTTCGTGGCAGGCCTGCTGATAGGCGGCCGCCTCGTTCTCGCAATCGCCAAACACATCGCCGTCCCGCAACGCTGTATAGACCTTGATGGCCTCCTAAAGTAGAATAAAACGAAAAAGACGAGTCAAGTAAGGTTTAAATGCTGGCCAAGACCATGGCTTACCTCGAGGCGCATCTTGCTCAGATTAAAGCTGGTGACCAGCTTGATGGCCGCGGCCTTTTTACTGGCGTCCAGCTCGTACAGACTGCGGGCGCCCTCGTATAAATGCAGTATGGAAGCGTTGTGCTTGGCAATGAACTCGTCGTTGAGCTGCTGGGGCGTCTTGCGGCCTATCAGCTCCTCGGTGGCCTTGTCCAGCACCTGCTGCACATGCTCGTTGAGCGGCGGCTGCTGCTTGGCGGATAAGGCCAGGGACTTGATGAAGCGTATCACGCAGCTGTGCACCTCGGGGTGTTTGGGATCGACGGCGCGAGCCCGCTGGATGGACTGCAGCATGAGGAGCAGCTTATTCTTGCGATAGTACACCTCGAAGGCAAGCAAATGCGTCTCGATGCGCTCCTTGGCCAGCTGCTGCAGCGGCTTTAGGAAATCAATGGCCTTCTCCAGCGGCTCGTCCGTGCGCTCCAGCTTTTCCGCCACCAGCTCGTCCAGTTGGGGGGCGTCGGGGTCGGTCTCCTGGTTGGCTTGCTGCTTCGACTTTTGGTGCTGCTCGCGCTTTACCTGAGCCTGCGCGGCCTGCGCACTCTCCAGTTCGGCTTTCTTTTTGGCCTTGCGCTGTTTACTGCGCAGCTTCTTCAGTTCCGAGGGGGGCAGGTTCTCTGGATGAACACGATGAACAATGAGCCACGAACGATAAGTCGCCAGGGGTTACGGACTACATACCTATGTCGATTTCCTCGATGGTGGTCTCCGACTTGAGCGGCTTGTCATAGAGACGAATATACACTTCGATGGCGCACTTGGCTGCCTTAAAGTAGAAGGGATGCTGGCGCAGAACATCCTCCAGTCGCAGCAAGCCCACATAGGCGCGCAGCGTCATCTTGCGCATGCAGTACGTATGGAAATCGAACTGATCCTCCACTATTTCGGCAAAGTGGCGCTCCACCTCGTGGCACTTCTTCAGCGACTCGCCCCAGCGACCCATGCGCTGGAAGGCTAAGGCACACTCCGTCTGGAACCACATGCACTGCATCTCGTTCAGATTGTCCATGGCGGAAACGCCCTCGCGGGTGAACTTGGCGCATATCTCCTCGGCCTCCTGCACCATGTTTCCGCGCAGCATGTACTTGGCGCACTTCGAGTTGATGTACCTGCAGCAGAAGGAATCATTATTAGAGACTACCGCCGGGGATGGAGATGGGCATAAGCTTACCGGTCCGCCGTGTCCATGCTCTGCGCCTCCTCCAGCCAGACGTAGGCCTCCACCGGATCGCCGGCATGCTTGAATATGCGACCCTTCGTAATGAGCAACTCGATCAGCGTGGGCGTATGATCGATGGCCACGTTAATGTACTCGAGGGCAGAGTCCGTGTCGCGCATGTAGTCATAGTGCTGCGCCAGGAACAGAGCCGTCCACACCAGTGCCGAGGCCGGCTCGACGGGCGCTCCGGCGTCGGCGTCCTCGCGCGAGAAGTGACCGGAACGCGTCAGATTCTCGTAGTACTGCAGCATCAGCTTCTCAATGGTGGCGGCCTTTTCCGACACCTGATGAAGCGTGCGCACGTTGACGAACAGCGGCGGTATGCCCTTGCGCAGGCCGCGACGCAGGTACTCATCGGCCACGATACGGAACTCGGTGCCGCTGGCAATATTGAGCGGCAGGCGGCGGGGGCAGAGGGCGCGCGGATACTGCTCCTGAAACACACGATAGATGGCCACTACGGCGCTGGGCTCGGTGACCTGGCGCGCAGCGAGATACTGCTCGTAGTAGAACACATTCTCCGGATTGCGTCGGATCAGCGACTCGAAAATAGGCACCGCCTTCTCCTGCTGCTGCAGCTTGATGTACAGGTCACCCATGGACTCGCGCACCGCCAGCTTGTCGACAATCTGGCCCTGGTACTTGATCAGATGGTCGAGGGCCTGCTGCAGTCGCTCCGACTCGACGAGTATCTGGTTCTGGTACAGCAGCAGCTCCGAGTGCCGGTAATCGTGAGCCTCCTGCAGGAATAAAGCAACGAAAAAGGATTACAAGGGCTGCCAGGGATTGGTGGCGAGTGTTTCGGATACATACAATAGCGGTCTGCGACTGGCTAAAGGTCTCCAGGATGCTATTGGCCATCTCAAAGTCACGCAGCAGATGGTAGCTCATGGCGAACCCAATCCAGGAGGCCTGCTGCGAGGGTCGCAGCCTGAACAGGTGGTGGCGCGTCTCCTTGTAGCCCTCGAGGTCGCGCATCTGGATCTGCAGCAGCGACAGGTCCTTGAGGATCTGCAGGTTGTCCTTCTCCCACTTGAGCGCATTCCGGTAGCACTTGATGGCCTCGTCGTAGTTTTTGTCGCTGCGCTGCAGCAGCCCGTAGACGTGCCAGCAGACATGGGAGCGCAGATCGTTTCGCAGCCCCAGGCGCACGTACTTGTAGGCCTCCTCGCGCCGCCCCAGCCCGTTCAGGGTGAGCCCCTTCATGGCCAGGGTCTCCCCGTGCTCCGTGTACTTCGGATTGGAGAGGATCTGCTTGGCCAGCTTGAGGCCATTTTTGTACTGCTTCAGTTCGTAGCATTTCTGTGAAAGAGCCACCAAGAAGGTCACATTTAGTCGACGGCCCGGATTCTAGCTTCCCTCCCGCCCAGTGCAACATTTTGAGGTTATGCGACCGCCTTCGGCGGGCTAACCGCCGTCGACGATGGGCAGGTGAGGCCACCGCCAGTGCGGCGCCTGGAATCACACCGCGTCCCGGTGCCGCTGTCGCAGGCTGCGGCTGCCGCGTGCCAAAAATAGGCGCACCAGTCACACACAAAAAAAAAGCACATGGGATGCCTGCTTCGACGGCCGCCGCTGCCGCCTGCCGTGCGCGGCCAGCTGAAGCCGGCACAAGAGGCGGCAACAGGAGCACTCGGACGCAGTATAGAACGGGACTCAATGCTTACAAGTAGCTTGCGGAAGAGCGCACCCTCCTTGGGCGGCAGGGGATTGCTGGAAGGCATCTCTGCAATGCTGCTGCTGCTGCTGCTTCTTCTTCTTCTTCTCCGTCCGTCTTGTTCTTCTTCAGCTGCTGACTGTCGTCGGTCGGCCCTGCCGTGAATTGCACCGGACAGCGGTTTCTGTTTTCCGTGGGCCGAATTCGGGTTGCGCCTGCTTCCGTTGCGGCACCTACCTGGGAACGGCTGTTTTCTAACTTTCTAGCTTTCTAGAAGTTGCACACACAACACACGAAAACCGAGCACGAGCAAATCTAACTCGACGTGAGACAGCAACACCAAACCAGACACTAGGGTTGGACAATATATCAAAATACCAATGTATCGATATATTTTCTATAGATGATTTTTATCACGATTCAATTAAAGCTGCTCGGTGTGTACGCGGGCGAAACGCCCCACTGTTGTCTCACACAAAGTCTGCCCACAATGATTTGCCGCCGCGCCTGACTTAAAACTGCGCTGTTATTCAGTTTAAAATCCTAATACTCGGTTAATTCCCACTCGCATGCATGTGACATCAGCTGTCAGGCTCTTTCGATAGCGCACACCTATCGATAACCACCCCAATTGGAGGGCGAAGAAGAAGTCACGACGGAGGAGCAGTAGCAATATGAATTCCCTGGCCAGGATCGGTAGCTTCGTTTGCCAATCGGTGCAGATAGCCGGCTGCGGAGTAAGTCTATTCCCCGTATAAAGCATCAGGCAAGCTTATCCAGCCCATCACCCCTTCACAGATGCAGCAGGTGCGCACCAAGTACGCCGATTGGAAGATGATACGCGATGTCAAGCGGCGCAAGTGCGTCCGGGAGAACGCCGTGGAGCGGCTGCGGGTTAACTCGCTACGCAAGAACGACATTCTGCCAGTGGAGCTGCGTGAAGTGGCCGACGCCGAGATAGCCGCCTTCCCCCGCGACTCCTCGCTCGTCCGTGTCAGGGAGCGATGTGCTCTTACGTCACGCCCTCGCGGAGTCGTCCACAAGTATCGTCTGAGCCGCATAGTCTGGCGGCACCTGGCCGACTACAACAAGCTGTCCGGCGTGCAGCGCGCCATGTGGTAGTGTCTCCTGTTAGCCATTTAAGCAAAAATAAACCGTTGTTAGTCCCATTAGTTCCGATGCCCTGCATTGCTATTTCGATACCGGCGTTTTGGGGCGCTCACAGCTGACTGTTATCGATAACGGTTTGTTTGTGCATCGGCAACAACAACAAAAAGTGCGCCGTGTTTGGGCAGAATGTCCAGGAAATCGGAAGGCTCCTCGCGAGAGAGGGGCGGTGCCCAGGCGCCGCTCAACCTGGTCAACTTCAGCTTTTTGGATCACAGGGCGGAACTGTCCGGGCAGCTCCTGGCCCGTGGCCGGCAGCAGGCGCGTGGTCTGGTGGAGAACGAAGCCGATTTCTGGAAGTTTGTCGGCAAGTACGAGGCCATGATGCGGTCCACTGGCCAGCCAGCGCTGCCGCCTCTACTCACGGAGGCGGAACTGTCCACGCCGCAGCCGTACCATCGGAGCAAGCACCTGGCGTTGCGTCTGAACGGCGAGGCCTTTCTGCAGGACGCCCGCGGCGAGATGCAGGAGCAGTTCCGGCACCTGCTGCTCGTGTACCTGGACTTCCGGCAGAAGGAGAAGTTCCAGCGCATCCGGAAGCTGCGGCAGGCCCAACGCAACCTGCCCATAGCGCGGTTCCGCACAGATTTGCGCGAAGCCCTCGACGCATCGCGCGTGGTCATCGTGGCCGGCGACACGGGCTGCGGCAAGTCGACGCAGGTGCCGCAGTTCCTGTACGACTTTGGCTACCGCAGCATTGCCTGCACCCAGCCGCGGCGCCTGGCCTGCGTGTCGCTGTCGAAGCGCGTGGCCCACGAGCTGCTGGACGACTATGGCAGCCAGGTGGGCTTCCAGATCCGCTTCGAGCGCAGCCGGACGCAGCGCACCAACATACTGTTCATCACCGAGGGCCTGCTGCTGCGCCAGCTGGCAATGGCCGCCAATCTCGACCAGTACGACGCCCTGATTCTGGACGAGATCCATGAGCGCAACCTCTTCGGCGACTTCCTGCTCGGCGTGACCAAGTGCCTGCTGCGGGCGCGGCCGCAGCTGAAGCTGATCCTGATGTCCGCCACCATCAATGTGGAGCTCTTCCACAACTACTTCCGCGAGGAGGGAGCACGGCTGGTGCAGGTCCCGGGACGGCTTTTTCCCATCAAGCTGCGCTATATGCCGCCGCCAGCGTTGGAGCTGAAGGCGGGCCAAGCGGCCGCTGCCTCCAGGCGCTCGCAGGGCTCCACTCGCATCGATCCGGCGCCCTTTGTCCAGGTGCTCAGCCTCATAGACCAGCAGTATCCGAGTGAGTGTGCCATTCCTCGCTAGCTTCCCTCATCTGACCCTCTTTTGCGCAGCCAGCGAGCGCGGAGACGTCCTGATCTTCGTTAGCGGCGTCAACGAAATAGACACCGTGGTGGAGGCCATCCGGGAGTATGCCACGCAGCAGGAGCACTGGCTGGTGCTGCCCCTGCACAGCGGCCTGGCGCTCGCCGAGCAGGACAAGGTGTTCGACTATGCCCCCGAAGGCGGCCGCAAGTGCATCGTGTCCACAAACATCGCCGAGACGTCGCTGACGGTGGACGGTGTGCGGTTCGTGGTCGACTCGGGCAAGGTCAAGGAGATGAGCTACGACGCCGCCTGCAAGGGCCAGCGCCTGAAGGAGTTCTGGGTGTCCAAGTCGTCGGCGGAGCAGCGCAAGGGTCGCGCCGGCCGCACGGGCCCAGGTGTTTGCTTCCGCCTCTATACCCAGGCACAGTTCGATGCCTTCGAGGCGTATCCGGCGCCGGAAATCTACCGAGTTCCGCTCGACACGATGCTGCTGCAGATGGTGTCCATGGGGCTGCCCGACGTCCGGGCCTTTCCCTTCATCGAAGCCCCGGAAACGGAGCGCATTGAGCAGACCATTCTGGGACTCAAGCAGCACGTAAGCAGAGCAATCTGATGGATTTTGTATCTCTCCTACAACCCTCTTTCGTTCCTTGCAGTGCGCCCTTAGTGTGGACGAGAAGATCACGCCGCTGGGCAGCTCGCTGGCCAACCTACCCGTGGAGCTTACCATTGGCAAGATGCTGCTCATGGGCTGCGTCTTCCCGGAGGTGGAGCAGCTGCTAACGCTGGCCGCCATGCTGAGCGTTCAGAATCCTCTCACGAACCGCGCCCACACGGACCAGCGCTGCGAGCGTGAACGCCAGCCGCTGGAGTCCGACCAGGGTGACCTCTTCACCCTGGTGCGCGCCTACCGCGAGTGGCTGGAGCTGAAGGTGCGGCGCGAGGGCACGCGCAAGTGGTGCCATCGCCTGGGCATCGAGGAGCAGCGCTTCTACGAGGTGACCAAGCTGCGCCACCAGTTCCAGCGCATCCTCGAGAGCTGCGGCATGGCCGTGGCCAGTGGCAGCGGTAGCTCCCAGTTAACCAGCGCCGAGCGGGCGACGCGCCATGGCGAACTGCGACAGTTGAAGGCCCTGAAGCGCCGCCAGCGCTTCGAACAGCCACGCCAGCGCAAGCTGCTGAAGCATCAGCACGGCAGGGGCGGCCAGGAGGAGGAGGAGCACGACGAGGAGCAGCTGGGCGAGGATATGCGGGACGTGGACTTTCGGCTGCGCCACGACGCCCGCCAGCTGGCCCTGCTGGAGCGCTCGGCGCGCCTCGACCGCAGCCGGGACGTGGTGCTGCTGAAGCTGCTGCTCGTGAGCGGCTTCTACCCGCAGCTGGCCGTCGCGGACGAGTTCAACTACTGCAAGGGCGGCGGCCAGCAGTTCTTCCACACGCGCCTCAAGCCCTTTCTCTCGCAGCACCCCAACGCCCACTTCGCCAAGCACTACGAGCTGCTCAAGCTGGCCGACAGCGACATCCTGCCCAAGCCGGACTTCTACACGCCCAAGCATCCGCTGAGTGCCCGCCACCAGCTGCTCTGCTACCAGTCACTGCTGGAGACCGCCAAGCCCTACCTGATGAACTGCATCCGCCTGCCAGCGGCCCAGACGCTGCTGCTCTTCAGCTTCTCCATTGACACCAACGCCGGCCTCTCGCAGATCGTCTGCGACGGCTGGCTGGGCTTGGATCTGCCCATGCCCGGCACCGGCATGCAGCTCCTCAGTCGCGCCATCGAGCTGCGTCGCCGCTGGAGCAAGCAGCTGTACGCCAAGCTGGATGGTAAGTATATGCCAGAAATCAATGGGATTCCAGTTAACCCAAAACCTACTTATTCGCAGAACTCAGCGACAAGCGGGAGGCCCCTTCGCACGTGACCAGTCCGAGCAGCACGCTCTGGCACGATTTGCTGGACTTCATGGCCCTGGACGTGGCGTACGCCATCCGTCGCCTGCTGCCCGCCGATCTCAAGCGTCTCTACTCGCACCAGGCTCCACCGGCCTCAGAGCGACTGATGGAACTCCAGGCAAATCCCTTCGCCCCGGACTATGCCTTGAGCCCCAACGAGGAGAAGGGCGGCCTCAATGTCTCCGAGCATGTGGTCTACGGCTGCCTGGTCGAGCAACAATGGACGCTGGCCATGGACACCACGTTGCGATCGCAGCCGTGGCAGTGCACGCGCTGCAGCTTCCAGCTGGAGGAGTTCGATGTGTTGGAGCAGCTGGTGCACCAGCAGCAAGATCAGTGCCGGCCGAGCAGGGCGAAAACTAGTCCGAGCAGGAAGTCGGATAAGCGTCCGCCATCCGGAGGAGGATCTTCCTCCTCCTCCGCCGGCGGTTATTACTGCGAGACCTGCAAGACTCAGTTGGGAAAGCTCTCGCAGATTGACATCCTGCGCCACCGTCGGCAGTGCAAGAAGGCGAACTAGTTAATAAATATGAAATAAACAATATAAAATTAAGTATAAATAAAATATTATATGGTTACACTCTTTTTTTTAGAAACAACCAACGTTGTTGTTTATTTATTTATTCACAATTCACATTTACAACTGTTTTGTTTATGATTCTTTGAAAAATAATTGAAATTATGGTTGTTCTTAGTCTAAGTACTTGCCTAACAGCGATCTCTACTTCATAGATGCGTTAAGGAACTCGCAAGGAGGAAAACGAACCGAAAAACAGCTCCGCGTAAG
This sequence comes from Drosophila greeni, assembly GCA_018874515.1. Classification (NCBI taxonomy): domain Eukaryota; kingdom Metazoa; phylum Arthropoda; class Insecta; order Diptera; family Drosophilidae; genus Drosophila; species Drosophila greeni. The sequence continues at coordinate 12,658 of JAEIIM010021125.1, read as the reverse complement.
TTCAGACTCTTGAAGAACGCTAAAATCTACCGAAAATATACAGTCCTTTGAGTGTAAATAGATATATATTTAGTCAGAGTTCCAAGAGATGTTCTTGCTGTAGTCTACTCTTTCCTCTCGCTCTTTTTCGCGCTGAAAGCTACTACAAATTTCGACTAGATGGACTCTAAATTCGTTATTTGGCGGAAACTACCGGATACAATGCTTGGTTTTAAAAGAAAAACATTTAACCTACTTGCTGGGGGGCTGTGAAATCGCGTGGAATGGACTCCAAAAAGCATCCTTTAATACTTCACAGCATTGCGATTTCACTTGAACCCCTGATGATTTCTTAACACTTATTATAGTAATATTCAAGTACATAATCTGTATGTATGCGTGGAAGTGTGTAAATTTGAATCTGTCCTGAATGCAACGCAATTTATTAGGAGAAGTGGTGATAACAAGGAGAACTAAGGGCTGTTTTCAGTCTCAGCGAGGGCCTTGTCAGGGTGAAGGTAAAGAATCTGTGTCCTTGGAGGATCGATCTCTTTTCCTTATTCAAGTAAAAAATAAAGATATCAAGGACTGCCGTTGGAATTCATAATAATAATAGGGTGGCAGGCAATCTCTTTGCGGACTAGGAGAGGGTACATCTTTAAGGTAAAGTCCAAGTCTTTGTAATTTGAGCGCTAGCTTAGTGGATTATATAGTCTAAATCGAACTTGGCCCCAATGCGGGGCATTCGCTGCTTCCTTGGCTGCTGCTTGCTGCCGGCCTGCAAGTATGACAAGTGTGAGCAACGGAAAAGAACGCATTTCGAAGGCAAACATACCTGAACAGGTGAGGCAGCTTCAGGAGCTGGCACCGCTGCATCCTTGCTGGTGGATGGTAGGGCACAGGCCTCAGGCTGCGAAAGCAATGTTATTATTTATATATTACTTTTATTTTCAGGTTTATGGCTATTATCACCTGAATGTTCAGCGTGCGCATGAGGCCAATGGTCTCCTCGTTCGGTCCCTCGGCCTGACTGCTGCTAGTGGCCTCCGACCGCTGCGGGGAATAGATGTAAGGAACTCTCTCAAGACATCATCATAATGTTAATTAGCTTACTTCAGCCTCTTGCTTGTCCTGGGACTGGCTGGTTCGCTTGGGCCGATACGCCTGTATGGGTACAAAGTCCTGGATAGACGGGTATCGCTGCTTCGCTTGGTGGTTGTTGCTCTCCTGCAGATGCTGGAAGCTGGCCGGCTGTGCTTGATACTGATGCGGCTGACACGGAAATTGCATTTGCTGCTGCTGGTGCTCCTCTTGGCTCAGCTTTATGCGGTGGCGCATGTTGTTATACTGTAATAAGGGATGTGGCATCAGGCGCCCTGATCCCATCATTTGGGGTGGCCCCCTCGGGTTCAGCCCCATCTGGGGGGCAGCAAACAGTGGCTGCTGCTGCGGGCCGGGTCGGTACCCCTGCTGGGGGGGTAGCTGCTGCTGTGCCAGCAGTTCCTGCTGCTGTAGTTGTTGCTGCTGCTGCTGTATGCGCTGCTGTTGCTGCTGCAGCTGCAGCTGCTGCTGCTGTTGCTGGGCCTCTTGTTGCCAGAAAAGCGGCGGCTTGGGCAGATTCTGTAATGAAATAGTTGATAGACTTAAGTGCTGAAGACATGACCCTGCCCTCTTACCGGCATCTGTCCTGGAACGGGAGCCTTTGGCAATTGAGAGGAAGGAGCCGGCGCCAGGGACTGCGACTGCGCCTGCGGCTGCTGGACATCATCTCCCTTCTTCAGACCCAGCAGAGACATCAGAGCCAATGTTTGCGACTGTGGTGTAGCATTTGCGTTTGCTACTGGTGCTGCTGCTGCTGGCTCCAGGCTCTTAGCGCTTCTGGGAGTCGCAGCAGCACTGCCACCTTGCTGACGAGGGGTCGACTGCTTCGCGTTTTGTTTTGGGTTCGCCCCGGCGGTCGGGTTTGCGTTCTTCCTCCAGTTTTCCTTAGCTGCCGGAGGATTTGTTTGCGGCGGCTTGGTTGCTGCTTGGGCGTTGTTGCTGTTCCGCCAATTGGCCGGTTTCTCCTGCTTCTCAGGCTTCTCCGGTTTCTCCACCTTCTCCACCTTCTCCGTCTTTGGTGAAACGGTAGCCTTCGATGGCTTAGCTTCGACATTAGCCTGAGCGCGCGGCTTAAAGAAGTGGTCGGCTATGTCCGCCATCATCGTAACGGAATTCGCGTCGTCGCCAACCGCCATTGCGTCTCGACTGCTGCTGGCCTGCGGCAGAGCCTGCTGTAGCCTTTTGTCGCGTTTATCCATTCGGAAGTTGTCCACCTGGTTCCTGGATGAATAGGCGAAATCTGGGGCCGACTGCTTGTCCTGCCTCGGACCTTGCTCTAAAAAAAAGAACTGGATCAGTCAAGTTGAAAAAAATTGAAGAACGAGCCTTCTGACAGCAGTTTTTTATCGATATTCCTTGCGAAGGCAGTGTTGCACAGGCATTCGATACTCGTGAAGTTGCAGAAAGAAGGCTCTTCGTGTTGCAACTTCCGGTGATAGACAGAAGTCAAGTGAGCAAAGCTTAAGACGTACCATTCGTGTAGATAACGACGAGCGCACTTTCAGGCACCTTGTAGACTCGGTCCTCCGCTATGCCATGGATATCGTTGCAGTTGGGCACCGCCTTGTCGAAGAGCACCTCGCAGAAGGTGTCGACCGCGTGGACGCACTCCAGGCGAACCGGATTCGGATCCGTGACGGGGTGTATGCCGATGACAGTGCCCTTGATGCCCACCGGCACCATGTAGATGGTGCGCACGATGATGACGCGATCGAAGAGCCGCACCGGACGACGCGACCGATAGACATCCGGCAGCGTGACGTTGGGCTTTATCAGCAGATGGGGCTTCACCTGAAGCTTGACATCCTTGACGGGCAGCGAACGCAGCTCGTCGACGGCGGTCAGGAGCAGCTCGACGGTCTCGCGGCACACGGTCTTCGAGCCGCACGTTATGCGCTCGACCTTGGCGTGCGGCTGCTGGCGCACCCAGTTGGCCACATTCTCGACGAGGTGCTGGCCCACGGCATGCGGGAAGATGTCCTGTTCGTAGACGAACTCGCCGCGGTCGTTGCTGTTGCCAAAGAAGGCGACCAGCTCCGGAAAGGCGTTGCAATAGTCGCGCATCAGCTGGATGGCCGTGCTGGAGTAGAACCACGTGTTGCCCGACCGACAGCAGTAGCCGGCGCGCTCCTCGTTCTGCCGCGGAAACTTCAGCTGCAGTCCCACATTGTGCTTGGCCACGTTCTCCATTTTCTCGCGCCGCGGCCCCAGGACCACCCAAACGGTGCCGGTGAGACGGCCCAATGCCCGCGGGCTAATGTTCAGCTGATGGGCCACGTCGTAGGAGTTGGTGTAGTCGCGATCGCGCTCCTCCTGCATCTGGCGCGCCTCCCTCAGCTCCGGCTCCGGCCGCACACGGATGTTGACTGGTGGGAAAAAGGAGCGCATAAGCTAACTACCTGCATCGGTTTGAAATGGACTTACCTTTGATGCGACCGCAGCTGTAGGCGAGCGAGGGATCGAGCACGGTTCCCTCGCTGCCATAGTACGGGTTGCCGATGAAGAAGACCGGGCTGCCGACGGGGAAGAGTTCCTCCACGTTGTGGAACTTCTGGCGCAAGTTCTCGCTTACGGCCAGATCGGCCACGACACCCTGGGCTGGATACCCGGTGACGGAGCTGCTCCATGAGTCCTGCATGAACAGCGTTCCCTTCGGCCCAAACTCCAGCGAGCTGCCGGCGTAGGTCCGCACGTACACGAGCACGTTGTAGTTGTGGAACTTGATGCCCATCCGGGTGGTGAAGCTGCAGGGAGAGGGAGCAGGAGAAGGAGATTAGAAGCTGGAAAAAGAGCTGACAAAGGACACTCAACTGTTCCTGCAACGTCTTGCACTCGGACTCAAAGCGACGGCTCTCGTTCTGCGCGATTCCCTCCTCATCCACGCGCTGCTCTCGCGTGGCCACGCGCACCACCTTGGCCTTGATGAGATGCGGCCAGCCGATGTGCACCACCTGGCCCAGATATTGGCTGGCCACGGCCTCCAGCGTGTCCTCCAGCTGACGCTGGCGCGGCTTGAGCACCATGTTCTGGTTGCGGCTCGCCTGCTCGAACACCTTGACGCGATCGTTGCGCAGCTCGAACTGGGAAATGAAGGGATAATGAGATTGTCTCCTGCCAGCGGCCACCACCACTCACATCGAACGGCAGGTGCTGCATGGTGGGGAAGCCCGGGAAAAAGACATGCCGCGCCGCATTTGGCAGCTCCACGCACACGCTGTGCGGCAGGTTGAGCGTGATCTCGCGCGACCATCGGGCCGCCTCCGTGCAGAATAGCTGCTGCAGGGCTTTCAGTGGCGGCCTGGCAGCCATCGGACCCTGCGGCTCCGTCGTATAATCGTACTGGAACATCGGCCCGTGCCTGTTCCGCTCCCGCTCCGCCGCCGTTAGATTCGCCTCGCACGGCAGCATGGCACTGAGCAGGCGCCTCTCGTCGATGAACGGTATGAGCACCACCGCCTCCCAGTCGTGCTTCTTGCCATTGAGATCGGTGTCGAAGTCCATGGGATAGAACTCGGCCAGCGGGCTGTTGGACTGCAGCATCAGGTTGTGATAGGCGGCCGGCAGGAGCTTGCAACTTGCCGCCGGGAGCACTGCCAAGAGCTGGAAGGTCATGGATAAGCAAGGCGTCGAGAAGGAGTGCGGTTGCATAGACGCTCTCTTACCTGCTGGAAGGGAAGGAAGGGCGTGCCCAGCTGAAAGTCGATGCGGACCTGCTCGATGTTCTTGAGGTCGCTGATGAAGGGCGCATAGTGGAAGGGATAGTACCAGTCCCAGGACTGCACGCCGCGATAGTAGTAGTCCAGCACCCACTGCAGGGCGTTCACGTAGTGGTGGCCCAGGTCCTTGATCAGCTGGCCCTGCGCGTCGCTCTTGAACTTGTTGCGGTAGTAGTTGCGCTTGTAGTTCTGGAACTCGTGCATCAGGGCCGTCGCCTCGTCGCTCCAGTCCTCCTCGCTGTCGTCGTCGTAAAGCTGCTCGGGGAGAGAGGGAATCTACAGATCGGAACGGGCACCCGGAGACCCACACTCACCCTACAGCTGTCGTCAATCAGGGCGGCCAGGTCAGAGTCCAGATTCTCGTTGGCCCTGATCTCGTCGGCATCGACGTCGAAGGCCTCCGTTTTGGCGTTCATGTACTTGAGGTCGTCGGCGTGCTCCCTGAACTGATCCAGCTCCACCTCGGTGAGGGCCGTGAGAAAGATCTGCAGGCGCCGCAAGTTGAGCTTGCCGTGCTCGTTGATGTTGCCCCCCAGCTCCGGATAGATCCGGATGTAGGTGCGGTAGAGCAGCGGCAGGGCATTCGACGAGATGTGCAGGCAGGGGAGGTGGGGGATGAAGTCGTTCCCGACCATGAAGCCCATCAGCACCCAGTCGTCGATCAGCTGGGCCACGTCCAGCTTCTGCTCCGGGGTGCTGAGGGCGTCGAACTCCAGCTCCAGGTACTCGCGCAGCAGCCCCAGATGCAGCAGGAAGAAGCGCGTCTCCTCCACGGAGGCCCGCTTTACGTTCTTTCCGAACTTCACCTCCTCGCGCAACACCACAAAGTGCAGCTCGTGGGTGCAGAGGCCAAGGATAATCAGATCGGCGTCCAGGCCGTACAGACAGTGGCGCGTATTCGGATCGAAGCCCGGCTGGGCCTTCATGTAGCGAATGTAGTCCATGATCTTGTGCTCGCCCTCGCCGGGCGTCTCCTGCCCGCTAAGGATCACGCAGCACCGCTGCCACAGCGGATCGGTGGAGATTTTCGTCTTGAGGAAGGCCCGCAGCCCCGCCTGCAGTCGTTCCATAAACTCCGTGCCCGGCGTGATGCAGTTGCTGTCGAAGCGCTCGTGCTCCCGCCGCTCGCCGCGCTGTGCCGCCTTCTCCTCCAACTGCTCAGCTTCGCGGGCCGATCGGAAGCGCCGACTGCGCTGCTGGTTCATCTTGGCACGGGGCGCCACGCCGTCGACGGCCAGAAAGAAGAGGCGCTGCGGCTTGATCAGGTAGAAGAGCTTGTCCACGTAGTTGAAGATCTCCTGGAATATTTGGGCCTCTTCCAAGTGGAAGTGGATGTTGTTGTCGTCCGGATGCGAGCAGTTGTGCACAATGCCGTTCATGTCCAAGTACAGGTTGTCGAACTCGGGAATCTGGCGAACATAACGGAGGGGATTGGGAGAAACCGAAAGCGAAAGGGTGACAACCACTGGCGATCACTTCTGTGGAACTTACGCTGTGCTCGCGCGCCAACTCGCTGAGACACGGATAACGCTCGCTGATGTAGCGGAAGAACTTTGGAACACCCATTGTCGCAGGATCTGTGTCTGGCTCTGGCTCTGGCTGTCTGCTTTCTCCTATTTACACACAATTCGTCCTTGATCACCGAAAATTTTAGGGTTGTTGATAATATATTAACATATCAATATATCGATATTTTTTCTAAAGATGATAGGACTGTTGATAATATAAATATATCGATATTTTTCTAAGGATAATATCGATACTTTTTGTAAAGAACCTGCGACCGCGAAACCGGACAACTCTGTCGCTGACGACCGCAAAACCTAGCAACTCTGTCGCTGACGTAGATATCATCTTAAGAATAAATATCAATACATCGATATTTTTTGGCAACTTTGGTTCAACGTTCGTTCGTACGTTGCCAGGCTTTTCGGTCTAGAGCTACCAGCGCTGCCAGACATTTTGGTCGACAGCGACAGAGCTGCCAAGCTTTGCGATATATCGATATTTTATATATTATCAACAACCCTACGACGAAACAGCTGTTTTCACAACAACAAAATTGCGAACGCTTTTGTGTTCCAAATTTTACGTAATTCGTATTGGGAATTATCCGCCAGCGAAATGTCGCTCATCCGCCAAGTGATGTGCAGGAGCAGCGCCCATCTGCAGCTGTAAGCGAATGGACCGCACACGAAGCGATCGCTCGATAATCCTCCAATTTCCCGTTTATGTTTCAGGTATCAGGCCAACAAACTCGCTGCCGCCGCCCGCTGGGCGTCCACGGACACCGGACCACTGGACCCCAAGCTGGCTCTGGCCCTGCCCGAGGAGCTGGAACAGCGTAACAAGCTCAGTGGCAAGATCACCGTTCCCACGGCCGTCAATCTCGGTCCCATCACCGGCGTGCCCGACGAGCATCTGAAGGAGCGGCGCGTACGCATCCACATCCCTCCCAAGAACGCCATGCAGAGCGGCACGGACAACGTCAACACCTGGCAGATTGAGTTCGACAACCGCGAGCGCTGGGAGAACCCGCTCATGGGCTGGGCCTCGACGTAAGTGCAGAGCCCCAATGTGGCAAATCCTGATACTGATCCCATCGATTCGATGTTGCAGCGGTGACCCACTGTCCAACATGAACGTGCAGTTCGGCAGCCAGGAGGAGGCCATCACCTTCTGTGAGCGCAACGGCTGGCGCTGGTACGTCGATGGCGCGGACAAGCCCAAGAAGGAGCGCGTCAAGAACTACGGCGTCAACTTTGCATGGAACAAGCGCACGCGCGTCTCCACCAAGTAAATGGCCTGCTGCTGGCCAGGATTCACATAAACAAACACTATTTTTTTTTTCCTTCTCTTTGTTCATAACCAAAAACACCGAATAAACCGACCGGAACCGGAGGAATTCGAACTAGAGCGACCTGGACTTAATAACGATCCCTGGATCGATGCTGCTTGTGGTGCTTCCTGCGGTGCGAGGAACGGGAGCGGGATCGAGAGCGGTGCGAGGAGCGGGATCGAGAGCGGTGCTTCCTGTGGTGCTGTCTATGTCGCTCCCGCCCATGTTCTCGTTCCCTTTCCCTTTCCCGCTCTCGCTTCTCCGGTCGCCTGTGCCTGTGCCTCTCACGGCTGCGGCTTCGACTCCGGCACCGACTGCGACTGCGCCTTCTCTTCCGACTGCTAGCGAGCTCACTGGCAGCAGTTAGCGCTTGCTGTCTCTGCAGTGCCTCCATCTGCAGATCGACCAGCTGGCGCAGCTCCTCGTTCAGCGTGGGCTTGCTCTTGCGGTGACGCCGTCGCTTCTGCTGATCCCGCTTCGTCACGCCCACCAGCTCGGCGAAGGCGGCGTTTTCATTCTCAAATGCCGGATGCTTCGCGGTCCGTTGCAGTACATACTCATAGAGCTGCAGGCGCTGGCTGGGCCCAGGTTGGCCGGCGTCCGATCCCAGAATTTGCTGCAGCGCCGCTTCGTCCAGTTGGACGCTAAACGCGGGATTGTTGCAGCAGGAGGGTGGCAGCTCCTCGTCCGCTTTAGGGGATGTCTTTTCGGTGGAACGATGGTCCTGTGGAAACGCAAGCGAGATGAGTTTGAGCCTTTTCTCCAATCTCTCTTCCTCGTTAAGACTTGCCGCTTTTACACCCGCCTCGCTCCAATTTAACTGCTGCAGGAGGGCATGCAGCCGCCTCCGGGTGTTGTCCACAAAGAGGCGCAGCTGCTGTCGGTGGCCAGCCAACTTGTCCGCATCCCCAGACATTGGATAGCCACTGAACGATTAGCAAAACAAATTGAACTGCGAAAACAAACCAAAACGAAACACGAAACAGTGTTGCAGAAGACGCGAATACCGTAGTCAGTGCTGGACAGCGCAGCGTATATTTAGAATCCTTTACATTTAGCGGGATTTGGAATTGGAGTCGGGGAGATCTACACCTAAAAAACAGCCGATGGGCCACTCAGGTCCAGAACAGAACGGTAAAGGCCATTATCACACAGGCGGCTCCTACCCACGGTGACTTGCGCTCCCCAATCCTCGCCAGCTTCCAAAACGACCCCAGTAAGCTGCAGTGGAAAGCAGAAGTGGAGCATTAGTTAGCCTGCGGTTCAGGAGACGGAAAGGAGTGGAGGAGCATACCCGGTTTTGTTGCGATCGATGATGCTGGGGAACAGCGAGCGGAGGTAGGCGCAAGTGCAGATCAGCAGAAGGATGACCGACAGCAGGCTCTGGAAGTTAAACAGTGCGCTCTGGAAAGGGAAAGACATTCGGCGGTTAGTCCCTGCTACTGCTGTCACTTTATCACTTTAAAAGCATTTCAGACCATGATTTCGCTGAGTAAATCAAAACAACAACAAAACTTTAGTGACGTGTAGTTGTTAAATATCAGTATATCGATACTCTTTCTGAAGGTGATATATTTGACGGTTTTTTTTCCCAAATATCGAAGTTGCGATATTTTTATTAGCTTTTTTTCGATATTTTTTGACAAGATGCAAGGGGAAGTCATCGATGTCTTGGAAACATTGCTAACATCGATGTTTGGCGGTGAATCATCGATGTTTTCCCATTCTGCGAATTAAAAAAGAAAGCCGTTAAAATATTATGTATATCATATATATATTTCTTTAACATATATATTTTCCATATATTTTTATAAAGTCCTATTCTTTATTTGCATTGTTTTCCTTTTCTGTTCTCGAGGCTGTCCAAGGCAGCATTCAGAACCCCTTATTATTATTTTAAATTGAATCATCAATGGGATACGGGCTTAAGACCTGGATTTTTCCCTCTAATTAATTTATTCAAGAGGTTTTTCAGGATCTAGTGTGCCCAGAATCCGCGAAAGCGCAATTTTCGTGCCTTTTCTGGGATTACTTTTCTGTGCCAACATTTTTAACCAAAAGTCCTTTTTAAATAAGTAAAATGAGGTACAAATCGACCAGAATTATTCTTCTAATGGATTGCTCTCCCCTAGCAGCTTGGAAAAAAGTATCGAAAACTGTCGAATAAGAATATCGCAATTTCGATATTTGGGCAAACGAAAAATCGCGATATAAATATATCATCTTTAGGAAAAGTATCGATATATTGATATTTTGATATCAAGAATTTTGTCTTTCTAATTCGTCTGCGGGTAATTTTTTTTTTGTGTTTATCGCTACACATAATACGAGGACGGGAATTGTCTGTATATTTTCGTCAAATAAAAAGTGTTTGAGCCTGCGTCCGTCGCCGTCGGTTTCAGTTTTTCTCGCTCTTTTCGCCTGCGTCCGCGCTCGGTTTCCAATTGAAATTGCGGAGGCGGCCGCAAGGGGACGACGACTGCAGCGGGCAGTGCGCAAAGGAGGGACGGGGACGGAGACTAGGACTGTAGCTCCCGACCAAATGCATCCCCCGCCCCGTGTGCGTCCGTCTTCCTAATGCAGTTCTGGCGGAGCGGAGCGCGCTCATAAAAATCAAAAGTATATATAGCTAGATGTACATGTACATATATATAATATTCGGATACGTTTTCTCGATTCGCTCGCTCCCGCATATGTATTTGTGTATTTAAATCAGTATCACAACAGCACACTCACAAGCGTACGTACGGGCATTTGTTGTGTGTAGCGCGCTGCGTTTTTTTTTTTGTGTTTTTCGATTGAGAGTTTTGCCGTGCGTGTTTGTGTGTGCGAGCGAGAAAGTGGTAACAAGAGGAGCTGCAGTGAACGGACAACAACAATAAGAGGGCCAGAACCACAGCAGCAGCATCTATTTAGCAGCATGACTGCCAGTCGCTGCACTGGCGAAGCGGTAAGTTTGGGGCTGCAAAGGGTAAAACTAATAAGTTAAGTTCTCGCGACTGGTTACATATGTACATAAGTATGTATGTTTTTATGTAAGTACACACTCTCGTCTTCTGTGTGTGCGTGTATCGTCATCGTTTGACTTCGACGTCTGCAGCGCTGTTAACCGTTAACAGTACAGCAACAGCCAGCAGATTAGAGCCAATGCCGCAGAACGACAAGTAGATCGGGAAGTGTGCGTGTGCAAACCAAAAAGAAAAGTGAAAACATCTGTGAAAAGTGAAGCTGCGAATAAGGAGTGTGCGCGCGTGAAAAGTGTTAAGTGGATTTTAAGCGGCATCGCTGCTACTGTATCTTTTGCCACTGCTGTGTGCCACCGCCGTCGAGTCGCGTCTGTGAGTTCTCACCAGACACGACATTCGCTAAAAAAGTGTTGGCCAACCCCCAAACAGAAGCAGAACGAAAAAACAGAACTAAGGCAAAAAGAAGGCAAAGAAGCAACATAAGCGAACAAATTGAGGCGCAGAATACGCGGTGAATTGGCTGTGGCAACCAGGACAAGTGAAACGTGAATCGCCACATTTGGGCAAAAGAAAAGCGTTCCCGAGAACCTATACCCCCCACCCTGCCCGTGCGTGAGAACTGAAAATCCGCAGGTAGGGAAAAGTTGCATTTCAAAGCGTTCTGTTTCGTTCCCTTTCCCGCTTTCTTCCCCTTTTTCCATTCCCCTATGCTTTCTATGACACGCGCATACCCACTCACTCATACAAGCACACACACACACTATCCAACATCGACTCAAGCACACTCACACCCGCAGAGAGGAGGGATACTAACACCAGTAGCGTGTCGTCGCTCGGGCTTGCGCTCTTTATTTTTGTTTTTACTTATGTTTCATTCCACCTTCTCTGCTCTATTCGGCGAGTGCACTTATTGTTATCGGTTTGTTTTGTGTTGTGCTTTCGTCGCAGACGGAGATCGCGTGTGTGCTTTTGGCTTCTTATTCGGTATGTGAACAACGGAAGAAGGTAACTGTTTTTAACGGTTCTCTGAATGAAGGAACACATTTGCGCAATTGTTTTTGCTTTTTGGCCGTGTCTCGTTTCTCTTTTGGTCATTTTTGCCAGCACTCGCGCTCTCTCTCGCACACGGAGGGACAGCTGGCCGGTGCGATGGAGCTGGCATACATTCACACAGCGTGCGGCACTCGCACACTGTCAAACGTAGGCCGCCATTGCTCTGCGCAGCTTTAACAGTGTTGCATTTTGCCGCGCATTGATTCGTGCTGCTGCGAGAGCTTTATTGGTCTTTGTTTTGTGCACCTCGTTCGTAATAGGGTTGCCAGAGCTCTATGCATTCTCATCTATCGATTCTATCTTTACGATAGTTTGGGATTACAGTTTGTTGGGTTTAAGATACAGTTATTTATATTATTTGCTGTTGCGGTCATTTTCGCAAAATCTTTTAAAATCTAAAGATACAGCAAAAAAAAATTGGGAATGGTTTTAATTTTATACAAATCAGCCGACTATATGGGACTGTCCTGGGAAAATGTTTATAACTTCGTAATATTTTTACATATTATAGTCTTAAGGTAACGGTTGCGTCCAATTTGAAACCAATGTTCCAATTAGAATTATCTCATCCAATTTAGCTTCCCTATTAGTTATTTATACTAGAATTATTGTTGTAACCAAAGTAAAAGTATAGTCGAACAGGGCAAGAAAAACAGAACGATTACTGTGTGAAACCGCCAACTGCTTAGAGGGTTAAGTCGTACATATCCTATTGACTTTGAGCCAAATTTGCTGGGTTTACATAAGCTTCTAATTTCCCTAAGGCATACTGTTAAGGAAATAACAAAAAAATACCCCTTATTATGCATGTGTGTGCCCCAGCACATGTATGTTGCTTAAAGTGAGTACGGAATAATAAATCAATTATACTAGGACACGTCAACTTGGGCTTCTGAGACCCCACAACTGCAACGGGCTTCATTAATTAATAAAACGTAAATGGGAGGACAAGAACGAGAGCAACTTGAGATTCTAACTGCCAAATAGAAACTGTACTGAAAGTT